>CM057811.1:34357263-34572263 GCA_030067965.1 Latrodectus elegans | reverse complement strand
AGTGATATTGGAAATATTCAACCTCAATGATTTAAGTTAGAAGTTCTATACTTCCTGCTCTATGACTTTAAGCAAAAAACTAAAACGAAAAAATAAACTACAAGATAGCAAAAAAATTAATTTTCTTCCTAAATGTACTAAATATTTTTCTTTTATGGCACTTTGATACTTTCAGATGTCTGAAAAATGTATCTGCATTACAAAGCATGTATCGGATGAAAATTTAACTTATTCAGCTAAAAAATATTTCTTGTAATCCCGGAAACTTTTTCTCACAAACCAGATTAAAAATTCAGGATTTAAACATGAAGAATATAACTATAACTAAATTTACATAATTTACAATCTATACACATATTTCAAAATAAATTCCTTTTATTATTTAAATTGAAAATAAAATCTTATTTCATTCTAGATTTATAATTTGTTATAATGTAAGTCGAAAACACACATTTTATTCCAGAAATAAAAAATATGTATCTAAACATTTTTTCTCAAGGAAAGTAATTAAGAAAATTAAACAACATGAAGGAAATTCTTAAGCATGCCACGGTATTTTTCTTTTTAATACATTCAGTAAATTAATACCGCAGAAAACTTGGGAATATTGGGAATCTCGTTAATCTAAACTGCATGTTAACTGAGATAGTCATGAGAAAAAAAATCACTGAAAAACGAAACAATAGAAAGTCGGCTATAGAGTCATCCATTGGACAAAAACTCTGCAAGATGGAAAACTGTAGGGAAAAAAATTTGCATTGCAATGTATACAGATTTGAAATCCATAAGCTGAGCTCAATTTGATAAATATCGTATGTATACTTAAATAACTCGGTTTAATTAATATAATTCAACAAATGACAGAAGTCTAGAATTCTGAAAATTAAAATCAATCCAACAAATTTTATTTCGAAGTTTTTCACATTTAAAATTTCTTATTGAACATTCTCTTATTTATTTATAAACCATTTATTAGAAGTTATTTAAAATTAAAAATGTACACTTTACCAGCTTATCTCATTATTTTTGTAGCTAAGTATTATAATTTTGTCAAGATAGCTATAATACATACCAAGATAGCTTAATTTTACTTTCTACGAATAATCAAGAACATATATTTTTTAGTCATTATGATATCTTTAAATAAGTTTTAAGTTTAAATTAATTTCTATGAAAATAGAAAAAAATTACATTTGTTTAAATTTACTGAGATAAAATATTTATATTTTTTGTTACAAATAAACATGTAATTTTCCGTTTTTAATTTAATATTTTACTTTTAGTAATAAAGAAAATAGATTACTTTAATAACATTTTATACAGTTAATTTTTTTATTATTAATTAAAGTTTGTAGGCATTTCCTTGTAAAATAAATATGATTTGATTAAATTTTTACCATTTTTCTTTGAAGCAAAATCACGAAAAATTACCACATTAAATTTATTTTCCCAATAATAATAGAATAAATAAAATCGATCGCGTGAATAAATTAATAAAATCGAAATATTTTTTTTTAAATATAGCAATGGCGGATAAAATTACAAAAATAATTCTATGAAAAAAGATTATTCTATTTAAAAGAAAATATATTTATATTTTCTTTTTAAATTTTCTTCTTTATGAACTTTATTAGTAACCGCAAATAATGAAGCCCTTTTGTGAGCTTTTTTTAAAACAAAAGTTAAAATTGAAATTGAAGTACACTTTAAGAAATTAAGTAAAAATGAAAGGAGCAATTTTGATAAAAAAAAAAATATAAATATTAAAAATTATAATTGAAAAATTCTAAGAAATAATATTACTTGTATCGAAATTATTGGAAGTTCAACGAGTTTAATCTAATTATATGAATTCTTAAAGTTTCTGAAATTTAAGAAATAAATTTTAAAGATTTTAGGGTTTCAAATGGTATATGAATCTTCTTTATCAATGAGCCCCACTAAAATAAATAAAAACTTTCACTTTTTAAATGTTTAATATGAATACAAAAAATTTTATTTTTTCATATTTTCTTCGTAAATATCTAATGAGATGAAGGAACTTGCACAATATTTTTTAAGAGGCGTATTTCAAAATTTTTAATTTCAATAAAAAAAATATCTAAAATTCAAATTTTGACCTTAATTTTTTCACTGATGAAAAAAGAATGGACAAAAATTATCATTTCTCTCTTCGAAAAAGAAAGCTGTTACGGATTAAATAAATTTTTCTAACGCCATATTGAGCGCAGAGCAATATGTTGATTCCCTTTTATTATAGATTTTAGGTTAATTTTCTTAAATGGTTTTAAATTTCTATGTTATTTCTCTTTTTAATTAAAAAAATTTTATTTGTGAAAATGCTTTCCTTGCTGCTTTTATTCCGATTGAAAAAAATTGAATGCGTCTGATCTATGAAATAAAAAACAAAGAAGAAAAAATTCTCAGTAGTCCATCAAAAGTATTTTAATATAAAATGATAATGATTGAATTAGAAATTTGAACAGTTTTTACCTTTTTGAATATTGTATACTGAATCAATAATCATACTTTCGAAAGTATAACAAATAATTAAATTTGTTCTACAAGATAATAATATTCTGATAGTGTATATATATTTAATTTATCTTTCATATATTTTGAATGGAGTTCATCATTATTTTGCCGGACAATTACTTCTGATTTTAGCTTAGCAGGTTCCATGAAATTAAGGTTTACTAAGAAATAAAATTATATAGGAATTATTTTTAGGAAATAAAAATTTGCTTGAAATAATTAGGAAAAAAACCCAGATAATTCCTGTATATCAAAAAAATATTCTTATTTACACGCTTGAGAAAACGCAACAACAGGAATTCTGGTAAAATATAATTCTTCATATTAGAATGTATATTATTAAGACTATTCATGAATAAATTTCCGACCCATATATTAATTTATTTTTAATATTGAAATTTATCATAATTTTTTTTAAAAATTATAATCTCAATTTACTTGAAAGAAGGGCAAATGTAAGATTTTCCTAGAAGATAATAACTTAAAAAATCTTCAATTAATTGTAAAGTACTAAGCAAAAACATTTATTATTGCTTTTCGAATAAAGGTATATAGATAACTTGTAATAATAAAATACTTTATAATTTTCATAGGTTATTTTTTTTTTCAAGCGAAAAATATTTTTTTCCGTATAAAATATTTCACAATTTCAAAATATATGGAAAATGGTACAAATAAATGTTAGCAAAAATAAAAACTGGAAAATAAATGTTAAATAAAAAATAGAAAATAAATGTTAGCAAAAATAAAAACCAGATAATAACGAAAAGTAAGCGATTTCAAATAATTCTTTTTAGTAATTAATAATAGAAATCACAGCTAAAAGCGAATTATCATTGGATGCAGAAATCTTCTCAGAATTCTATAATCAAGGTATAAATTTTCTGCATAAATTGTCTCATAGAATCTGTTTTTTTATTTTTTTATTTTTACAAGCTGCGAAAAATTTCTTTATTTTTACAAAGTTTGGGATTTAGTTTTGATCCAGATTTTCAGAATCACAAATTGAATTATGAAATTTGTTTCCAGCTTTCCTTTTATTGACAAAATTTATATTTAATTGCTTTTTTGTCAAATGTTTCCATCTGTTGTACATAAGAAAAAACAACAAGCAGAAGTAGAGAACATCTATTAACGAGAACGATGACTCCAGACAGTAACAAGAGTGTACACTGCTTTCTTTAAAAACGGGGATCCATTTGAAGGCAAAATGCCTGACTTCTTCCCCAGTTTTGCATCCAAGCCGAACCCATTCGAGGGTCATAACCACCATGCATGCTGGACGGCCTTTGTTTAATTTCTTTAATGTGGATATATCCTGTTAGCTTTTTATAAAGGGTATATTTAAAATAATTAGAAGATTTCATTGGCGAATTACATTACATATGGAACGGAGGAAAGTGACCTTATTCTTGGTCGTAAAATGAATCATACACTTTTGAAAGAGTTAATTTTCATCTTCCAGTTGTCGAACCAAAGGTGAGCTTTTATATGTTCCTAAGCAAATCGAATGTTGATAAATAGCGTCTATCCTTATTACGACAATATTGCTGATTCATCAACAAAATAACTATGTTCAGTATTAAGGCTTCATTATATGGCATATCATTTTCAAAGGTGTTGAATATAGGAAAAATCCAAATAATGAACCTTGACTACTCCAGCTATAATTGATCTTACAGAAGCAAATACCTAATTTAGTTCACCATAAATATCCTATTTTTTTACAGCTGTGAATTTGTTTGTTAGATAGGACGGGAAGTTATTGCAATAAATTTGTATTTAAAATGTCAGAATAACTTTTTTTTTGCATTGATTTTTACCAAAATATAAAAATTTCTTTTCTTTCTCATTATTTAAAAAGAAAAATAGATTTTCCTACAAATAGCTGATGAAATTTTGTTTATATCTCAATTGAAATTGAAATTATCTTAATTTAAAGAAACAATTTGTTCAGTTCTAAAAGCCGGGAGTGATGCAAAAGTAATGCTTTTTGTTTCTAATTTCGGTTTTAATTTATTTCTAATTCAAGAGAATGTGTTATTTGTAATTCAATATAACTGCTATGACATTTTGAAAAGTTCCTAGAAAGAAAACTTTCTATTCTTGATCTTCGTTTATTTTCTCTGAATTTTCTTGGTTTTATTTTGTTGTTGTTTTTAGTTTACCTGTGTTATTCTTTATCTAAAATATAAGAAAATCTACAGGAAACAAAAATTAAAGGCATAGATGCTGTATATTCATTTTGCTGTATTTTTTAATTTTTGACTCTTAAAAACTACCAAATAAATATGATCATTACTTAGCAATTTCTTTTTAAATAAGTAAATTAAATTTAATTAATAAAAAATTAATTTATGTGCAATTAGGATTTTTTAAAAAAGTAAAATTACTTGATTTGTCTTCACAAAAAATCTAAGCAAGTTAAAATAATATTTGTTTTTCAATTACAAGTTACGGCATATTTTAGCTAGGGTTTCCTAATAAAATATTGTTGAACATCTTTAGTATCCTTGATTTTGTGAAGTAATAAAAGATGAAGGTCACCAGAAAAAGGGCTAAATGCGCCAAAAAAACACTAAATTCAAAAGAATGCCAAAAGGATTATATATCTATTGTGCCTGTAAAACTTAGATTTATGGTAATCATTTTTTTTCTTGGAAACAGTAAATTCTTTTTTATAAAAGTAAAGATAGTGTTTCAAATAAATTAGGTAAATTTTAGGCTGCTGTAACTATTAAAAATAATAATAACTTCAAAATATTACTATTTTTCTTGTTTTCTCAAAATAAATTTTTGCGATACTTTTCTGCTCTTAAAACATGATAACTAAAAATGTTATTGCTTAGTCTCTTTCAAATTTGTTAAATATATTTTTAAACGTGGTGCCAAATAACAGACTTTTTTTCATATTGATGTTGTCATATTTACTTTTTAAGAAGGATCTTTCTTAGAGTCTATTGAGTTCCTTACTTTTTCAATTAACGTTTGAAAAAAATAGTTTTATCGATTTTTAATCAACAAGAACTCTCAAGCATGATACAGTATATTTTTCGTTCGAATAAAACAACTTTATGACATCAATTTGCTATTTGATTTTGAGCGTCTTATTAACATATTTGAAAATTTTCCATGTGCTTTTTAAAGTTTGTCATGAGCAATGCACTATGATCACGCGGTTAACATTACAAAAATTGATGATTTTGTAATGTTAACCGCGTGATTGATGATATACGATTGATGCTTTTACTGCATAACCTTGTGAATTATGCAAAGTGCGTGAAAGACCCTTTTCTCTGTGTTGTCAGAAACTCTATGTAGTTTTTATTTTGCAAGAGATATACTTTAACACACATAGTTAGGTAAAGCTTATGCTAATCGTTCCAACTCCAAACGAGGAATCTTAAGTTTATTAAATATATAGCACATAACAATACACATCTTGTTACATAGGAATTGTTTCTACTGATATCACACTGAACTGGACATGTATATTTAAGTGGTCTACAATAAGAAAATATAAATAGTTTAATTCATTGCTGGTATTCTATATGTTATTAAGGTTAAAAAATCCTTATTCTTATAAATATATTTTAAGCTATAATATGATTTGCTGATGTTTGTCATGCAACTAGGATTTTTATTGTTTAAAAATGATTTTATTTGAACTATTGTATTATCATCGTTAACAATATAAAAATAAATAAGAACGATATTTTTGTAATGCTTGTTATTTATTAAAAAGACATAATCAGGAGATAAAACATAAATTTTATTATTTACAACTACAAAAATCATTACGAATTCCATCAATTATCTACTGATCTTACATATCAATCAACTCCCATACAACGAGTACCAACTGTTGCCAGATACAGTATAAATATAATTATAAATTATTAAATACACTCTTTATATATCCATTACATCCTCCCTTTAACATTTAAATCTATAATAATACTTTAAGTATGGAGGAAATTTCACAACACCTCCAGATCTGGTCTGATTATGAATTTATCTTGGGAATTCAATGCAGTTGATGTATTCTTGATAAGAGAATGATTTTTTGAGTTACAAACTGAATTCTCACCATTACTAAAAGGAAAATCTAAGTCAACGTAATTTAATCCAAAATCTCTCTCTATCTCTCTTTTAAATTTTAATAATTTTAAATATTTTCTATTCCTCATGAGAACACATTAATTTAAGGCTTGCTTATTATTATATATCTTAGGTTTTTTTATTAACAGAAATTACAGTTTCTGGATCTTAAGTTTTACTCTTAAAATTCCATATGCACACATTATCAAATACTTTTAAAAGCTTTAATAAGCTTAAGCTTTAATCAAAATAAGACTTTTGTTTTTCTTGACGTTACTTTAATAATTTTGTTACCCCTCCAAATGTCTCCATATTTAGCAGTTTATTACTAACTTAATGGGTAATTTTCTTTATAATCTACTGCTAAACATCAACGGTGCAAGAGACAAAGCTAACCCAGAAATGGGAGTATTTCGATACCCTAACAATTCTACTAAAAGATGTTTGTTATTCTCATAAGGTTTCTCAAAAATTGCTTTTATAATTCCAATAGCTTTCTCAACCATTTCATTGAATTGTTAATGGTATGGACTAATAACCTAGCATTCTGTGTCCCATTCTTTTAGACATTTCTTGAACTCAAAACTATTAAATAGATTATCATCACATACAATTATTTCCGGTTCACCAAATCTAGCAAATGTTATGTCTAAGGATTTTTATAATACTTTCCACTGTTTTAGTATTTACTTTTTCTACTTCAATCCATTTATAAGTAATAATCAACTACCACCAAATAATTGTTCTTTTTGTAAAATTTTATGCTAGAACCAACTTTTTGATATAGTCTAGTCGGTACACCATAAAGTGTTAATGGTTCTTTAGAATGAACCTTACTAAATTTCTAGCAAATACAACATTGTTAAACTATATTTTCAAAGTCTTTGCCAGTAAGATTTGTCCTACAATTACATTTTTCTATACCAAGTTGAGATTCATGTATTAAACATAATATTTCTTTACGCAATGATACAAAAACTATTAATTTATGGCTTAAAAATAATAAATCATCCATTATAAATAAAGTGTTTTTTTTAAATTTATAACAAATTCTAAACCGGTAAGGTATTTTCTTTTTATTTCGATATTCTTCCTTATAGAAAGTTAAAATAATTTCAATCCCTTAATCACTTTGATATGCATAATGATGTGTATTCGCAAATTTTTTAATCCACTTTCAATCATGGGTAAATGTTTTACAATAGAATGGACCATATTTAATATTTCTGGGTCATCACTTACCTTACCTTTAATGTATGCTTTAGATAATATATCTGCTAAATACACATGATTTATCATTGATACATTAAACAAAAATTTTGAAAGAAAATTAATTTTACCCAAGAGTCTTCAAGCATCCTTTTTGTTTTTAAGCTGAGTTAATTCCTTAATAGATCTTACATGATTGGAGTCAGCTTTTATACCCTCTCTAGAAATTATAGATTAATCCCATATATTTAACCTCATTTACTCTAAATTGAAATTTATTTGGATTAAATTTTGCATTATTTAATTTTTCCCTATTCATTAACTTAAATAATATTTTATTATCCTCTTCATCACTAGTCCTAGCAATAATCATGTCATTAAAATGTATTTCAATCCTTTTTATATCACCAAAAACATTTTGCTACTCTTTCGAAAATTTTCAGGTGCGGAAATAATTTCAAATGGAAGATTACTGAACTTATAACTTACAAATGGAGAATTAAAAGAACACAATTCAGAACAACTTTCATCTAATGGGATTTGCCAAAACCTTTCTCTTAAGTATGGCACTGAAAATATTGCTTTTTAAAATATATACAACCTACTAATTATATCTTCCGTACAAGGAATAACGAGATATTCTCGTTTAATTGCTCTATTTAAATTTCTAGGGTCTAAGTATATACTTAATTTATTATTTATTTTATCAAGTCTCACAAGAGTTTTTACCCAATCTGTTGATTTATTTACCCGTGAAATTATTTTCCTTTTTCTCAAAGTCCGATGATGTAAATCTTAACTCTTTATATAATGCAAATTGTAAACAATATGGAATGTGTAATTAATTCCTCCTAATACAGTGCTAATAACATAGGGTAATCATAAATTGAGATCTGAGGGACATTTAAATCTTGAGTATAGAATAGATAAATGTTGTTCTCTGAAATTACCATTTATTATAGTAGGTGTTTCATCAAAACTTATTTTAGGCCTAGATGGATGTAAAAAGTTAAATTTGATTAAACCTATTTCTGAAATAAAAATTCATAATAAATTATAAATATTGAGTAAATATCATGACGTGTTTGCAAGGTTAGGTCGTTTTCCTGGTGAATCCTACCATACAGTTTTAAAGGAACCGTATAAAAAAAATATGTAAAATACTTGCTACTTTTAAAGTAACAAGTATTTTACCGATTACATTTTATACTAGTTACAATTTTTTTGTGTTATCATCTATCGGATTAAAAAATAGCGACAGAGTTTTTTAACTATAATAAATTAAATAAGACTAAATTAATATTAAATAAATTAATAATTAACTAAAACTAAATAATTAAACCGATAATATTTTATATTTTTCAATAAATTTAATTAATATAATTAATGTTAATTTAAATCATTATCATTTATAAATGAGCATTCACGGATATATTAATAAAAAGAGTTTATGCAATAATCTATAAAAAAGCTGTTCTTATTATTTATGCAACATTTCATTAATTGCATTTTTTCGTTTTTTTCCGTAATGTTTTAATTTCTAGTATGAGGCAAAGAAATGTAAATTATTTCTCTACAAATCAGTTTTTTTTTTAGCATTAAAATTTCTTAATAATATTTTATTATTATTTAATATAAATATCATTATCTTTTGTTATTTATTTTTGCTTTCAGAATTCATATCTGTTCTAATTAAATTAAAAAAAAAATTTTTATAAAAAATTACTCAATTGTAATTTTTAAAGATTTCCAATGTTAATTGAAATATAAAATTAGACGAGATAATATAATTTCTATTTTTTAACCTAATTAGCTTAATTTTTTTTGTTTGAATTTAGTAAGATTTTTCAGTGACATAAATGAACTTTTATAATTAACTGGTAAATAGCTTGCGAAGAATTTTAAAATGGGAGGTTTAATCAATTACAAGGAGAATTTATTTTATGTTTGTTTACAAAAATATAGCAAAATTAATCAAAAAAATCAACTTAAATTTAGCTAGGGATTTTTTAACAACATAAAATCAGTTTCTTCGGAATATTTTATTTGTGAAGAAGTGGTTGACTTTAGCAACTTCTGGATGTAGTCACAAGTGAGTGTGGTCCGGCTTTCTTAGCTATAAAGGGATATGATATGAGCCCTTAATTTATTACGCAGGATCTTCGTACTCCATAATACAGACGGATAATTTTTTCTCAGTCACCTCAAACTGATTAAAATTCTTCGGACCTCTCTCATTCACGTGTATATAGTTGTAAATAAGTAAGTATATTGCTCCGCTAACTGATGATCAAAATGATTACTTCACATGACTATTTCAAGGTGGAGTACACATCAAGTTTGCTGCCTGCCACCGTGACTTCATTTTTCGAACAATCAATCAGTCAATAAAATAAAATTACAAAATCCAGGTGGCACTGCTACATGGGAAAGTTTTGAAAGCTGTTTTGAATTTATTTTTAAAGTTTAAAATATTATCAAAATAACTAACTACATTATATATACTTATGATTTTTTTAAATGTCTGAATAAAAAACTTGTTAAGGAGATTGTAGTTCTGTTTGTTTATTGATTTTTCCATATTTGCAAACATGGCGACTGTAGCACCTAGAACGCATGAAGGTAAGCTTTTATTCAGATAATTAAGTTATAAAATTGTTCCTGCAGTTTGCCTAAACTATGCAATTAATAGAGCTGAATTACGATTTATTTACGGAACCAATTTTTTGTCTTCTGATAATGACATAGGATATTTTTGTAATATTGTATCCATATTTGTTTATATCTACGTTATAGATAAGTGTTTGATTAAGGTTTTTAATAAAGTAGATTGATTTTCCTTAAAAGATTTTTTAGAAAAAAGCTTGTCTTTTATATACTTTTAAATAATTGAAGCTTAATACTCACTATATAAGGACAAATGCGTACATGAATATTGGTCTTCATTGTTTAATAGGATACTCCTAGAATTTTCTTTTTTTTCGGTCATTTAATTCAAGACTTTAAGTGCTGTATTTTCTTACCATTTTTTATGCCGTCTATATTTTTTTGTTATTGTTTATATTTATAGCCTTGGAATAGCCTCTTCTAAAGTACACTTAAGTAAATGGTAATTATATTCCCAAGAAAATTATACCAAGGTTATTTGAAAGAAAATCAGAAGTTTTTGAACAGTCACTTAAAAGTATTTACTTTCAAAGTTTAAGCTTTTATGAAACGTTACATGTAAATGAATTAAATGTTATATTAATTTTAAACTGAACATGTAATGTTTTCATTCCATTTATAATCACACATCAGGATTTTATAAAAACATATTTTTTGTTAAGAAAAATAAAATAAAAATGTGCCTAAGAATTAATAGTGAAATATTTATGAGTGAGTAATTGTGGCTAAATACCAGTTCTTGGTATTGAAACAAACAAGTCAAATAATTATGCCAAAAAAGATTCTTTTGTCTGACAAATTTTGATTTGTGCATGAATTATCTGCTATTCTGGGACATATCAAATTCCAATTAGATTGAAATTTTGTTAAAATTTTAGGGTCCTGTACAGGTTTGATGCTATTTCCAATTTGTATGCCAAGCAGTGTATGGTTAAATTGCCAACCTACATTACATCACTTTATGTAATGTCAAGTTCTCAAAACCCTCATCACATGTCAACTTGAACTTTGAATATGGCAATATTGCACTTTTTAAAATATCACAATTTCATATATTTCATATTAATTACTGTAGAAATATTAGAATGCTAGTGACTAGAAACTCATTTCACAAGCATTGCAAAGTAAATAACTTATATAAACTTAGCATCACACCATCTAAAACAGAGGAGCAACCTCGCAATAAAATTTAAATATAAATAACAAATATCGCTTTTATAAAAACTCCCATTTTAATTTTAACTAAACAATGATGTCCACTTTAAAAAATTCAGTGCAGTGCAATTTAGACCCTGATTGGGCTGAGTAGTAAAGCTAAATTTATGACATAAACTAAATGCATTTTAATTAGCAGGTAGTGACGCCCATATTTAAAAAAAAAAAAAGTGTATTTCAATCTAGTCCCAGATAGAATCTGGCAATAAAGCTAAATCTGCAGTGTACACATACATTTTTATGAAAATTACAGATTCTAATTTATCAATGTTATTGTGAATAATTATTTTACATGAAATACGTATAAACACTTAATTGATAACATGAAATATTTTTTTAAATTACATCCTTATGTTGGCTTTTTTGAGCATAATAAGTCTTGCAGTCCAATAAAGAAAAGTATCTCCAGGTTTTGATATTTGCTTGGCTCAATGTCTACTTTAAATTGTAGATCCCTATCTATCTTATAGAAAAAGCTGTACAGTAAAAATCAAATCATATTATGTTTATGAATGAACAATTTTAAGTTTCAAAGTATATTTATGGCACAGAGTGGTTTCCAGTGGTTCAGAGTTCACATTAAATTAAACCCCAGTCCAACCCTCATATGCCAAAAGTGATCATCAAACACAACTCAGATAACTAAACTAAGTGTAACTATCTATAAAAAATATTAAATTATCTGTAATTAGTTATTATATAGTAAATATATATGTGTATTAATATACTTTTTTATATATTACATCTTATTGCAAAGGTTTCTTCCTATTTTCTCCATATAGCTTAATTTCATGCAATATCTCTCCATCGGTTTGTGTCCACTATTCTTGGGTACTTTTCTCAGTCTTCTAGTTAGTAATTTTACTTTTCATTTTCCTTCCATAATTAAAAGCATGACTTTGTGGGAAATATGTCATATCTAAATATATGGAATATATAAGACAAATGGCTTAGTTGCTTCTTGTAAAATTATCAAAGTAAATTTTCCTTTTATAGTATCATAGGTTTGGGAAATGGTGATATTAATGTGTGGTATCTAGTATTTCCTGTAGTGTGATAGATCTGGAGAGAAGGGAGCCAGCTTAGGTAGATTATCTGACCGTAGTATAAAAAGATGTGGCATTTGGGAATAGACAAATATACTAAACCATTAATGTAGGTAATATAATTTTCTGTGCACTAATAGGTGTGTGTCACATATATACAAGTATGCAGAAATCAAGAAAAAATGCTTAATTGATGATATAATTAAAATTTTTAGAAAATACTGTAATCAAATCTGGATTATGTAAATAAATCAAATGAAAGTATTTGCCTTTTGTGTCATCTTTTAAAAGAGTTTTATGTGTAAATTACTAGTATTCCTAATTTGCAGTAACATATACTGAATGATTAACACTGTGACCTTTCATTCAAAAATTCATGATTGTCTTTAGAAAGACATGCAATTTATTTAATTTTTATAATTTTAATTCTGTAATATTTCTTCATCAGTTTCATTTCCCTATTATCATTTACATTTATTTAGATTTTAATTAAACCATATGCACTTTTGTAGTTTAAAATTTTTGCATTACTTGGGTTTTGTGAAAAGATGGTAAAGATTTAATTATGGCATAGCTTGTCCTTTTAAGACTTTTTGCCACAAAACCCAATCACCAGTCAACAGTTCAAGGATATGCATAATGGATCAAAATTCCGCTTTAAATTATGCTCCTAGTTATTAGATCTAGTTATTCAAAAACTAGTTTATGCAAAGTGATTGTAAACAATTCACTACCTAATCTCAACAATGACAGAACTTTATTATAATAAATATTTGTGAATCATATCTTTTGTCTTCCAGTCAAATTCTGCTTCATAATGATTTTCTATAATTTGCAATTTTCCTGTTAATTCAAACTCCATATTTAAAACAGATTTTTAATTTAAACCCTTTTAGAATATATATAGTAAGTATAAATACAAATGAAATATTATCTGTAAAAATATTTACGCAAAGACTATTATTTTTAGAACATTTCACTATAATTGACACTAGTCTTTGAAAAACAATTTTATTCAATGTTATTGATCAGAAATTAGCAAACAGATAATGAAGCTGAATCAATAATATAAAATCCTTTTATCAATTGCACACATTTTTAAAAATTTTATGTAATGCTATTGTGTAAGAACTAAAAGCTGAACACTAATGTTAAATTAAAAACATAAGTATATATTTCTTATATTAAATTGTAATTTTTTTAATCAACTTTAAACATAATTTCTACAAAATATCTAATTGAAATAAAATACTGAAGTACATAAAGTGACAATTACAAATTTACACGTATGTAAAAGATCTAGCTCTTTTTTGTTTCATAGCCTGTAAATTTATGTTAATAATCTTAGCCTATACGAACAATTTGCAGATAGTTATTGGTATTATAACTATTTAAAATGGTGAAAATCAGTTTATAAGCCTTTAAAACTACACAAGTTTGCTATCATCAGATTCTTTTCTAATATATTCTACCACCACTTTAATCAGAAGTTTGTAAATTCCGTTTTTTTTATTTCTCGTACCATTCATTTACAACCCACAAGTAGAAGAAAATTTAAATTTCAACTTAATTTGAAACTTAAAATTAAATTTTCAAATTTCTAAATTAAAACTGATCATAAAAACTTCTGATTGAAAATGAAATCAAATGAAAATTCAACTTTTATTTTAACTTACAAATATAATAATAAAACCGTTCTTTCGTGACCAGATGAGTTATTTTATTTTTCATTAAAATTCCATTCAGAGGCATTATTAGAAGCTATAGTTTTTTTTTTTAAATTCTTGTTTTCATAAGTAAATACATCTTTAAGTAAGTAAAAAAGCTTTATTGTGTGTTTCACGTTAGTATTAAATTGTGCCGTAGTGAAATTTTTTGAAGGTGGGTGTCAATTGCCCAGTTAATTAAAATTTGAGTTTGCATAAAAAGTGCAATTTGTTAACATAAGAAGTTTAGCTTTCTTGCCAAGTTGTCACTGTAGTAGATAGCGCTACACTGAAGTTTTTTTTAAAAGTTTTTCCCAATGCCAGGTATATTAATATTCAGGTTTTAATAAAAAAATTATTTCTAGTTATTAGAATTTTAATATTTCTATGGTATGAAATTTAGATATTTTGAATTTGAAATAGCGTGCGATTCCAAAGTTAACCTGATCAGTATTTAGTAAGAAGTTTGAAAGCAATCGGTATTTAGTAAGCAGATATTGCGCTTATTGAAATAATTTAGGTTGGCGGAATAGCTGTGCAGCGCTTGTCAAGGAAATTGAAAATGGTACCCCCAACTCTGTATAGTACTATCGTCTTTTACCCAAGACTCATATTTTAAAAAACTTATTTTCATTTTACTAATTTCACTTTTTAAAACCAAGCTCAGTGGCACAACAATCTCCATGCGACTGAGACCTACATTACCAGTATCTGTTTTCTTGGTCGAGGGCCCTGGGGTGCGCGAAGCATATCTAGATGGTCAGCTTAGCACAAAATCTCCAAAATGTAGTTCTCAAACATGTTTAGTTCTCAGTTTTATCTACTCACTGAAGAGATGAAGGTTTGATTTTTTACTTTCACCAAACAATATTCTAGAGTTTGAACGGTATTGTTCTTTAATTGTTGAAGCCAATGATCTGATGCTTTGAAATTTTTTATGCTCATCCTAGCAAAGTAATTACATTTCTTTTTAATGGCATCACCATCAACAGATATGTTCATATAAATAATTTTTCTTAACTAAGCAAGCAAAGTTTTTTTTTTTTTTTTTGCATCTTTATACTATTTTTGAGAAGGAGCACCTTTGCTTATACTTTTTTCTTTTTCAAGAATTTTTTGAGTTTTTATCATTGTCAAAAGGCTGCTGTTTGGAATTGGTCCTTATTTTTTGGTAATTTTTGTCTATTAATATTTTTTATGTATTTCCTTTAGAATTTTCTTTACTTCAACTGGTAAAGACATTGTCTCTTTGATTGCAACAAATCCGTAACAGAACTGGCTCCTTCTCCCTCTTGACAAATGAATCATAAATTAGGTTGTCAAATGATATAAAACCAACTATAGAATTCAAACTTTTAAAGAGTTTTTCTATTTCTATGTTCCCATGTAAAGAGGGGGGGGGATGGTTTTCTTCCTTTTTATGTTCAATATGTACGTTGAGAATAGAAGTCGAATTTGGCACCAAGTTCTTTCGAATCAAATGTCTAGTATTCATGTATCCTTAACTGTCTGTACTGCCTGTATGTGTTAGTTCATTATTGAAGAATGAATAAATATTATAAGGGTATTTTAAGAAGGAAATCAAATAAAAAAAAATTTAAAAATATCAGATCGTATAAAAGAAAATTATTTGTCAAACAAAATTTTGGAAAGAGATTTTTTAAAATTTTAGTCTGTAAATGCAGATTAGAATTACCATTGTGCCAATAGTGTCAAGGTTCATAAAAATTAGTATCTTCTAAATATCTGAATGCAGCAAGTTTTTTTTTTTTTTAACATGATTAGACAAATTTCGAAAATTCATATTTAAATTTTTTAGTTAATGTCAAATAAATTGAAGAAAATTGCTGCAGTAATAAAATTTATGTAATTTTTTAAGTGTAACATCGATATTTTTGACATATATAGATTTATTATGAATTTTAATTATTAATTAGAAACCAAATTTTTATAAAAATATATGATATTTATATTACTGATTTAGCTCTATTGCCTCATTGTTCTCTCAACTGGATTTCCATTACAACAAATAATTTTGTAAAGTGAGCCTCACAGACTGGTTAATTAGAAGTTTTCATATTTAGCTGTATATCCCAGTTCCCCTAAGTTAAGCTTTAAGTGGATGCTAGTGTTTGGTTAATTAGGAGCCATTGTTTCCATATAAAAATGTTTGTTATTTATGTTACTGATTTAGCTTTATTGCCTGATTCTTGTTTGCTGGATTGTATTATTATGGATGTTTTTAAAGTGAGTACCACTGCCCAGTTCATTTACAAACCCAAAAGTTTTTGTAAAAATGTTTGTTACTTACATTATTGATTTGAATTTGTAATGCTTTGTATTGTTACAGTGAATTAAGTGTTTGTATTCGTTTTATTAATAAAAAAAATTAAAAGATTAGTTGAATTTTCTAAGTATAGATAATAGTATTGATTTTTAGAATTATTTTATATTTTGTCTTGTATTAAGTAATCTGTGTAAAATATGTAAAATTTAGTTTCTCATCTTTAATTATATAATATTTCTGTTGTGAAAATATATAATGAAATAATTAAAATTTCAATAGCTGAAATGCAAAATCACAATATTAATAATTTAAAATTAATTGTGATCCAGAATTTTATAACCAGATATTGCTCAAAGTTGTGTAATCAGGTTAAAACAACTGTGCAGTGCTTGACATAATTATGCCAAACCCATATGGCTCATAGGGTTTTAACCATTTTTCTCCATTGTGCTGTTCATATATCATTGCTATTACTAATAAAATTATACATTTCATCAATGTTCCCACCAAGCAAATTCTATATTTTTATATGTAAAATTAATTATTCATATACTTTACTGTTATCAATTATGTACTTTTCATTTATCCCTTATAGAAATTGAAGCTCAGATTCGGGAGCTACAAGCAAGAAAATCTGGCTTGTCAGCTGAAGCAGAGGAAAATGGGGAAGGAGTTCCTCTTACAGCATCTGCAGGCATTTATATGGATGAAGATATTTATGGCGGTGCTAAATCTAAATATGAAGGATATGTTACATCTATTGCTGCAAATGATGAAGCAGATGCTGATGTGAGCTTTTTCTATAATATAATTATCATGCATTATTAATATCTTTTAATCTTTTTTTTATATTGTCTTTATTTCTTGATTTTTCTTTTTAGGATGATGACTATGATGCCACAAGCTTAATGAATAGTAAAAAAAGTGGCTTTACTGTTCCAGCAGCATTTTTACAAGAATTAAGAGGAGATAAAGTAATTTTATAATTCATTTTTATTATCTTTTCAATTATTTTATACTCTTGAAATTTGACTATTTTATAGTCTTAAAATTTTTAACTTTAAAAATGTGTACTTGGAAAATCCAGTAATATTAAATGTATTTTAGTAAACTCTTTTTATATATATTGAAATCAATGATTCTGGAGTCAGTATTAAGTAACTAAAATTATTGAAGTATATGTTTTAATAGATAGAATATTAAATTTGTTTAATTGGCATATGAATTCTAATTTGTATAATCATCATTACCACCATTACTGTGGCCCTGACCTTTAAAACTTTCTCTTTTTTGCATGATTGTCTGTAATTTACAATCCTACAGATTAATAATTTTTTTATCTTCTTAAGTCCCTTCAATTTAATCTCTCGTTTTTGATCTTCCTTATTTTTATCTAATATTTTCTTTAAGTAATCTATTTGTTTGATTATCTCCATTCTTAACCCAAGATTTTGTTGAAAAAGTTTCTTTTCTCTTATCTCTTCGACTATATCTTATTTATTTTCTTCAATTCTCCATTTACCAATTATGCCTATTGCTCCAAGCTGACTCTTGCTTTTGTTTCAAAAGTTTGTGGGTTTGAATCCCACCTGGGATTTGGATGCTTGTAGTATTTTGGAATCCATTTTAAACAGTAAGTTAGTACAGTGAACGACAAGCCAACCATCTCTCCCATTTTGTCAGCTTTTTGTCACATTTTCTTTTAGTTCTCATCTCAGAGATATATATATAAAAAAAAAAAGGTTTATGATGGCTCGGTATAAAAATAATTAGTTTTCTTAAGCATGATGATCTTAAAAACCTTGCTAATGTGTGATAGTAATCATTTTTTGCTACTATTCATGCTCTGCTCTTATTACTGTTAGGTCATCAGTTCATCCTGAAAGTAAGTTTTCCATGGCTGATAAAAAGAAACAAAACGAAATTACCTAGAAAGATTTATTGCAAAAGCTATGTTGAGAAGTAGCTGAAATATTGTAAGAACAATTGGAATTGTTGCATTTATCGTAACCTTGGACCAGTTTTTCTATTCCAGTATCATAAAAGTCTGCAATGAAGAGATGCCTAAATAGGAATTTATTCAGGTCCAAGAACAAATAGATATGCCTGGGAGCAAGGTTGGGACATTATGGATAATCAATTTGCCTTCAGAGGGAGAGCATTTCAGACCTGACCTCTTGTTTTGAATGGCTCTTCGTAAGTTCTTTAGAATTGTGCAGTAATGTTCAGCGTTTACTGTTTCACCCCTCGGTAAAAAGTCAATGAGCAAAATTTCTCTCTGTCCTAGAAGGTCGTAGACATCTATTTCTGTATCGAAACAATTTGTTTGGCTTTTGTCAATACTGTAGATCCATTGTAACGCCACTGAATCAACTATTGCTTTATTTTTGGGTTGAAGCGTGCATCACCTGTAACGATCCTATTGAAGTTTTTATCACATTCATCATGGTGACATTGCAGAAAATCGCATATAGCCCATACTCTAAACACAACTGGTGATGGATTTCAATCAGCACTACCTTCTATGAGTCAAAAATTTTATCAGTGACCTCACCATGCAATCATCAGAAGAAGAAACAAGAGCTGATATCTTTATGCACTATAATGACTTTAATATAAGCTATCCAAAATTTAAGATTAAAACTTATGATAGTGTTGCCTACAATCTACCTTAGAAGTATGTTCATGTTTTGGTCATTTTCCAGTGACATCTTTTGGAGCCGAGGTAAACTTACTTTCCGTGTGACCTAATAATTAATGATTTTAATCATTTAAGTATCCAGATACTTAAATTCACTAATTCTCAGACAGATTTTAGGTTATATTCAAATTTTATATTTAAGTAAATTGCTTTTTTCTTTATTTGATCATAATTTTATCATTAATAAAAAATAAACATCTTTTCTTTGAGGAAAATAGAAGAACTGGAAAGCACTTGTAAAATATTTCACAGTTCATTCATAATACTCTTAAAAATATGAAAGTTTTTGCTTTATTAAATATAATAATTATATGTGTTCAAAGTGTTACTGTCAATCTGTCAACTGAATGTTAGCAATCCATTCTATTAAATAATTTACAGGCTGAAGCTTCACCTCAATTGTAAATGTTAGTGATTCTGAAACTAATTTAACTTGTAAATCCTAGTTGAATTGGCTCTTATCTTAAAAAGTGACTAGTGTGAAAAATTAAATTAATGAAATTGATATTGTATGTTAAATAATTATTTTACTTAAATAGGACTATGACCCTTTTGGTGAAAGAAAAGTTCCTCGTATAAGTGACCGAGAAGATGAATATCGTGCTCAAAGACGAAAATTCATGATTTCTCCTGAAAGATTGGATCCTTTTGCTGATGGTGAGTTGGCTTTACATGTTATTTAAATATGTTTTGCTTTTTCCTAAATCATTATATATTATTGGCAGTCCATTGTTTTACTATTGTTTTTAATAAGGAGAGGAAATTGGTTACTTTTCATTTATTAAATAAAATTTTCTTTGTAACTTGATTGCTTTTGCTATTTGCTGTTGCCTTTTTGCTAGGTGATTATGCATAGCATTTTCTTGCTTAACTTTTAATGCAATATTTGGTTTTACATATTTTAATGTTTTCATTATCTGTTTTTTTTATTTTTTTTATTTATTTTTTTTAATTGTTGTTTCTGAAGCAAAAATGGAACATTAAACTGAAGAAGTGTATCGTTGTTCATGATAGTCAGTTAATAAACAAAGATTGTTACACACATTCTTCATTTTAAAAATTTATTTGAAGGTTATAGATTATGATTTTGTTTTGTGAATGATCTAAAATAATACTGGAAATTTCAGTATAGCAAATGCAGGAAACCTATGGCTATCTAGATCCAAAAATGTAGTTTTCAGCTTCAAATTTGCTGTTCAAATGGATTTGTCATTTATATTTTGTTTTATAATTAATTCAAAATTTGAACTAAATACATTTAAATTTGATTTTAAAAGCAGAGTTTGAAGAATAGTTCTGTTTTTAGAATCATTAATTATGGGTTGTAGATTTTGCAGCGTTTTTAACAAAATTTTGAATGAGGTTTTGCCTGATATTTGTTAAATTACAGCAGACTCCAAAGTTTTCTTTTTCTATTTGTAAAAGAGAAATTGTGTACAATTTTTTAACATATTACATTTTGCATTGATGCATATTCTTACATTTAAAACATGCATTTGTAGATTTAAAATGTATGTTTTAACATTTTATTGAGAATAAACTTTGAAAGTTTCTTTAAAAAAATTTTGGTTTGATTAAATGTGCTATGAGGTTATTTTATGTTTCTTATCGAAATAAGTGCACTTTTTAAAATTTGTATTTATCCAAGTTTCATTTCTGTTTTTAGCACATTAATTCTTTAAATTTTTGACAAAATTTTATTTTTTTCTTTTTCTTTCTTTATTTTTTTTTTTTCTTCTTTTTTTTTTTTTTTTTTTTTTTTCTTTCTTCCTTTCTTTTTTTTTTTTGTTACAAAGAAAATTAAATTTGATATTTGAAAAGCTCCAAAAAATTTTGTTCTTTACAAAAATTTAATCCTTTACAATATTCTTTTTGAGTCATAAAATATTAATGAAAACTTGCTGTTCTTTCATCAAAATAATTTAAAGCAAAATGAGAATGATGCAATTTTATTATTTCATTTATATTCTCAGAATAATTAATAATATATGAAAATTCAGCTTTTTCTTGCAGAATGAGATAGTTTAATCACAACTTTATTGAAAAATTAGTGGAAAATTAATTAATGTTAGAAGTACATTAGTATTTTATACCTGAGTGCTTTGTAACTTAAATATAATATAGCACAAATTTTTTTAACATTTATTGATACATAAACCTTTTACAAGGCTAATAACCTTATATGAACCTTTTAATCAGCATTGGAAAAAAATATAATGTAGGTTTGCCAACCCTAGGAGCTGATTTCTGTTTTTTGAAAATATTCAAAATGAAGATAGTAATTTAAAAACCATGTTATTAAATTCTTCTTAAATATGTCTAAAATATCCATCAATAATTATATAAATAATTCAGTTAAAATGACTGTTTGAGATAGTATGGTTAGGATATCACCTGTGGAAATCCAAAAAATTCATTTTTCTCTTCAATTTACAAGGTATGAAAAGCATATCTTTTACTGTTAATGGAATTGAAAGCAGAATATTTTGTGTCATTTCATGAATCCACTGAAATTAATAAACCCGTTTTAACTTAGCTCTTATTTTCTGTGATCTCTGATGAATTGAAGTATCTAAGGATTTTATACGAATCTTATGCAATTGATAAAATGATAAATGAAATGGGTAGACTATATAATAGAGATAAACAGCTACAGTTAATTAATGTCAAATTGTATTCTCCAAAATATATTTTTTCAATGTATTGAAAGTTTTATGGTTGCATATTCAGTATTTTGTCATTTTATATGAATTCCCAATCATCTTAAATATATATATTTTATATATAAAATACTCATTTAAAAAGTTATGATCTCAAATTTTTATCATGATTTAAAGAAGTATCTAATGTTTGTATTCATTTTACAAGATTAGATCTTCACTGAATTTTATTTGAAGAAATGAGTTTAAATATTTTCATATGTATATATTAAGTTTTTAATGCAAATTTAATTTATTATTGAAAGTATTATTACAATGAGTTTTTTTTCCATGTTGATTTTAGTTTTAGATTGGTTATTTCAAAGAGTTAATAACATACTCAGTCTTTCTGGAATATTTTGCAAAAGATAATTTTACATTGACAATTTTGTCTACTTGTAAGAATTATATTCTTCTGGATTTCACTTTTTAATTTAAAATTGAATTGACAGAAATATATTTTGTTTTCATGCTTCATTAAAAAACAATATGAAATTGAACTTTTCCATTGGAAACCCTAATATTATCAAAAACTTTTAACTTAAATCAAAATAAAGTAGGTTTCATTCAATTTAGTTCTTTTTATAAATAATATTAAAATATAAATGTTATTTTTATTTTTTGCAAAAATATTTTTAATGGAGCATAATTTTTTCAAAAATTAATTTTTTATTGCTCTAGTTATGTTTTTTCACATCAAAATTCATGTCTAGTATTTCATATATTAATTAACAAAACTCTTGACTGCCAAGTATGAAAGTTGTAATGGGTATGTATGGCACTGAGTGAATGGATTTAAAAGCTTGAAATTTCTACTTCAGTTCTTATTTTGAGTGAAATGTTTCTCTTTTCCCCAAAACAAACATATCTGAAACTTCGTGGTTATTAGAACAGTAAATGAGTGCTATATTTTTTTACACTTTCAGTATGGTTTAGTAACTCAGTATTTTTTCAGGTTACAAAACTTTGCTTGGTGGCAGAATGTGGAAGAACTTACAGTTTTTGAAAAAAAAACAAAAACAAATGAAGTTTCTTTTTACTCTCATTTCATGTTCTTATAAACTAGTTTTAATGAGCCCTGTTTTTTTATTCCAGGTACTGCTCTAGGAATTCTGTTACTTTTTAGTAATGGCATAATCAAGGATATTGCTGTTTGCGATGACCGGTTTTTCGCTTCTATTGAAAAAGCATTGCATTTTTTTCATTGAACTAAATATAAACATAAAATAATTTTCAAATTTATTATTTTGGAATAAATAGTATTTATTGAAAAAAAAAAGACTCACAAATATTACATGTTTCACTTGTAGTTCTTTGAAAAAAGTCTGCGTTAAAAATAGAGGAATTTAGTTACATTTTTTTGAGCTAAATATATATTCCTATAAAAAAAGAAATGCACATTTATATTGCATTTTAGTTGCTTATTAGGAAATGTTAATTCTAAAAGGGAATAATAGCAGTTACACTCTTAAAAAATCTAGAAATTTTTAAATTCTATATACTTACAAAATAAGAATGTGGAATGCATGGCAGTAATTTCAACTTTCTGTATTCATTGGTATTTCTTGCAATTGGTGATAAATCATCTGATACTTTACTGGTGTTTTATAGAGTTAAATTGTACAATTTCTTTTTCCGTGTAACTATTCCATTCTCAATATTTTTTTGCCTTTAATTGTTACGTTTTCCTCTTAATTGTTTTCAGAATTTGATTTTCGAAACTTTTACTACTTTATGTAGCAGTTGTAAAATATTGCACACTTTATTCTTTTAATAGAAATTGTTTTAGTTGTAAATTTTTATAACTTTTTACTCTTTCTTTCAGAATAGCATTTCATTATTCTTTTATTTTGCTTGTTGGCAATTTTTAATTTTTGTTAACTGTAGGAAGGCAGAAAACTTAAACTAATGGATGTGACTTAATAGGGAAATTTAAAAATTCATCCTGTGTTGAATTAGGTATTCTTTCCTGTAAGTATATAGATGAAATAAATTATGTACAAATATTAGAAACAAAAAAATTTATAATAGTGTTAGAATAATTCTTACTGCTCATTCTTCATATAATTTTATGCTTCTGCATCATAATTGTATTTTTTAAAACTACTCACTTTTAAGCTTCATATCATAAATATGTTTTATAGAGAACTATAAGTTATTTATTAATCTAACATCTATAATGTTGATCAAAAATTCTAGAAATCATGAAAACATAAATTCAATATTAATTGATTTTTTTTTTTTTTTTTTTTTTTTGCAAAAAAAAAACTGGTTTTTAATTCTATATTTTTTAGTTACCAAATTTATTAAAAATATTTTTTTTTATCTTGCAAAAAATTTCCTAACATAAGTACTATTTAAAATAATTTATAAAAACTGAGTGATAATCTTACAATAGAGCATCAAAAATTTAATTCCGATATGTAAAATTTTTATCATTAAATGCATTAAATTAAATATGTTTAATAAATAAAAATGTCCTATTTTTCTTGCTCTACAAAATAATTTACTGGCATGAGAGTAATTTAGAAGCAAAAAAAATTTTTATTAATATTTTTTAATAGTTTAGTAGTTTTTTTTATTAATATTATTTAATAATTCAGAGATTTATACATTTTTCTGTATCACAGAGAAGAATCTTTGATCAATTATAATCAAACTTTTGGTGCATTTTCATAAAAATTTATCTTCAAAATACAGACATTAACAACTGTATGAGCTATTCCTGAGATTGATTTTGTACTTTGAAATGATCACGAATCAACCTAAAAGTGTTCTTAGAGAACTAGATTTGTCTTACTTTGATTAAGATAAATGTGTAATAAATAGACAAGAATAGCTTTATAAATAATTTATCACTTAATCTCTATTTCTATATTTTTGTAAAGTTTGAATTTTTTTTTGCCATTTGCAAATTCTCATCTTGAATTATGTTTACACATGTAAACTAAGGAATGGTGTTAACTGTTATTGAATATATTGATCTCTTAGAATATATATTTGTTGCTGTGTGCCAGGAGTAAAATAATTATTTATTGCAATATCTCAAAAGTAGAATTTTAACAAGCTATATATGTGTATAGGTGAAAATTAGGAATTCAATTCACATCAATTATACTAATTTAAAACTAGTTGATTTTGCAATTTGGAGTTGACATAAATAATGCAGAATTTGTGCTATTAGAAGCTGTAGAAAGGTGAATAAAAAGCATTTATAATGAAAAACAATATTAATAATATCTGAAGTAGAATTTTGCTACTTTTGTCAAATAGCTAATGCGTTTATAGAAAAGGTATTTTTAGAAACACTGTTGATATTTGTTGGGTATTTATTTGGGTTTCATTTTTCTTGGTCTCTTTCATTCCTGAGTAATGCATTTTGTATCAGAATCACAGTTGTTAATTGCCATTCTCCAAGTGGATTTTTTTTCCTATTTTTACTTTAAATATTTTTGTGTATGAAGCATTAACTTTTTAAATTCTACTCATTGAACAATTTTAATTTGGAAATTTTCATTGTGTATAAAATTTATTCTAACTTTATTGATAGAAGTAAATGTGATTTTTGTCAAAAATTTAAATACTTTGTAATATTAATGTTTGCACCAATTTTTCTGAAGCTTTTTGCTTGATTTTATTTTATTATTTATTAGTTAAGTGCTATTTTAGAGTATTTGTTCTTCAAAATGGAATTTTAAATAATTGTGTACAATGCTTTTGAATTACATTACTATAATACATAATTTTATTTCAATTATTTTTCAAGAGAATACTTTATTAATACTCCATGAAAGTTCATGCTTCATTATAGATTTATTTTTTAAATGATAATCCAGATATTAATTTATAAAGCAAATATTTTAAGAAACATAGATCATTTTTAATAGTTTAAAACCATTCTAAATTTATAAATTATTTGCTTAAATGTAGTAAAAACATTAAAATATAAATACTTATAAAGCTATTTTTTTTTTAATTTAAGAAAAATTCATTCCCTTATTAAAATTTGGAATGTGTGGAGAGTGAATGAAAACTGCTTTTGAGCAAAAAATTTACTAATGAAAAAGAATATTTATAGGCACATCTGATGTCTTGGTTCCTGTCAGAGAATGACTGTTCTGAGGAGTCTATCACGTACGTACCTAGTTGTTAGAAAAGCTGGCATGAGAACACTGCTTTTTATTCCTTAGGAAAAAAAAAAAGTCATTCTTGTTACTCCTTTTTAATTGCTATTAGGATGAACTACAATTAATAAATAAGTTAATTCCATATATGTTTTCACTTTTTTAAATTAATATTTACTTGCTTATAATGAATTGCCTTAAAGAAGTTTTACACATGCCAACTCATTTATTTCATGACATAAATTCCCTCTATGAATGTATTGTAAATAATGTGATTGTGATTTAAGTATATTTTAAGAAAATGTCGTTTAGAGAATTGTTGCTTCAAAATTACTTTTCAAAAATTAAGAATATATATATATTATATCAAAAGAAAATTTAGACGATATAATTATCTTGCAATGTTTCTAATGATGAAGTAGGTAATTTTGATATTCCAATGAAATTACAACTAAATTAGTTATTTATTGAACAATTTTAACAATTATTTTATAAATATATTGTAAAGAGAATAATTATTCTGTTACTTAGTCAAGAGAGAAATAACATTTTTGGAAATTTCCAAATTAGAAAACATTGGTAACAGCAAAATTTCTCCAAAATTGAATGAAATGTTATATTCTTGTTGGTTGTAATTAAAGAATTCTACAAAAATATTGATCAGAATGATGTCATATTTGAATGGAATATTTTTGGTTAAAGGGGAAAGCATTTGTTGTAAGGAAAAAGTTCTTACAGATTGCTGTAAGCATTATAATATTAAAGGGTTAAATTACAAATGGGGTAAATGAATCATGCTAAGTTGCACATTAAACCTGCTGTAGACTTCAGTGTGCCTGATCATACTGTTAATTATGTAACGCCATCCACATTAGGGGCAAATCATATTGGAGTTGGAGAAATTGATTTTTAATTTAACTGAGACAGAAAACTGCATCAAACTTGTTTTTAAGTATCTTCAAGTTAAAAACAGCATTTTTTTTTTTTTTTTTTTTTTTTTTTAAGTTTGATATTGAGTTAAAACATTCAATATACCATCCAGTGTTTACTGCAACAAGTTGATATTATGGTACATGCTCTACAAATAACCAAAATGTCACCATGTTTATATTTAGAATGTTTTGCACAATGGATCGTCTGGGTATTCCGTCAGAGCACTGAAGACATCTTTCAGGTAGCCCTACATGTAAAACCCTTCATCTCAGATAGCCCTACATGTTACATAGATTAAGATCAAGATGACTAGCCAATGGGAAAATAATGACTGATAATTCTGGCATTTCCGAAAAATGTTACTTCGGTTTTTTAAATATACCAAGGAGTGCCACTTTGCTTAAAAATGATTCCATCCTCATTGTTAAAGAGCTGGAATGGCTTGGCTGTGCAAAAGACTTATTGCACATGTCAGTTGGTTACAAAATTACTTATAGCACATATCAGTGATGGTATTGGCTGCAAAAATAAAAACAGTCTTCTCCAAAAAAAAAAAAAGCTCTTATCATAAATAATGTTATTAACCCACACTATACACTGATATTTGCAAAAGGAAGTGGTAAGTGTTGATTTGCAAATGGATTTCTTTTCCATATTAACATTTGTTTTTGGAAATGAGTGTTGTGAAGAAAATATTCTACAGCCATTCAATGCTTGCTTGTATACATCAAGAAAAGCACAAGTCTTCCTTGCTGTCAAATCAGGAGAAAGCAATTCCTGAACATGGATAATTTTTCATAATAATTAACGTGAGATGTTTTCTTAAAATTTAATGCCCAGTTCCTCATCATTACTCTTGATTCCTCCTGCACTGTTAGAACTTATGTTAAACCAATTCTTTCCTTTCCCTTACCAAATTGCACATAATCTTTTTGAATTTGTTTTTTTCCTGATTTAGGGTATTAATTGGACCGATACTTCTATAAATTCTTAATTATCAAATTTCTGCAGCGCTAATCATGTTGTATTCTTCATTCTTGTTAAAAAAGCCTACAAATATAGCACAGTCCTTCATAAAATTATAATTGGAACTTCTCAGATGGGAAAATTGTGTACTCAGCGTTTTTATATCAATTTTTTTGAGTGTTGCATGTGGCAGGTATTTTTATTTACTTGTTTTCACTATTACAGTACTATCAGTTGTTAAAATTAGGAATTTTTTACCTTATGACATGCTTTATTCTTTTTTCAATAATATTTCATTCTAATTTGATTCTGATTAGTGATTTTTTTTTAATAGCAATTAAAATTGGTAGTATGACTTGGATTTTCTTTAAATTTGGTACACAAGTTGTTGCTACAGGAGGAGGGAATTTTTTTTAACCCATTCCACCTTGTTGTAGAGTTGTATAATCTTAAATTTGTCAAGGCTACCAACAAATTTGAAAATCATTTAATAATTAAAAGCAGTGTGTTATATATTTAATGATGATTGTGCAGATGTAATACTGGATGTTAAATATAAATGAAAACTGATTTGTTATAATTCAGAATAAGAAAAGTCTACAAATTGTTAAAAAGAAAATGTCTAAAATATGTAGAAGTTAAGATTAAAAATTTTGAATATTATTTTCCTGATTAAGCTTTATTTATAAAAAGGAATTGGAAAAAAATTTTTTGATGTAAAACACGATTTTGGCCATTTTGGCAAATATTTTAGCTACAGTAGAATAAAATAAACTTTTAAAATTTGTAAAATGAAATTAATCATGTATCAGCTGTAAATTAATCATGTATCAGCTTAAAATAATTTTACTTGTGGCTATTCCTCACATAAAAAATATCAACTTATATTGAAATTTTCTTGGAACACTATACACTTTTATTCATTTTCTCTCAATATTTAAAAAAATTCAATATAATTTGCTCTTTAATTTTTTTATTTTATTATTGAGATCCCAATATAAAAGATATAAATGTGATGTCATATCCCTAATCAATATTAGACATCATTACTCTGTGCAAATCTGGGTAATTGAAAAAGCAAGCAAATTTTTTGTATGTGTATGTATTTGAAAACTTGGTAAAGAACATTAGAAAAGAAAGTAAAATATGAAATATCTTTCTAAAAAAGCTATCTTTTGCTGTAAGATTTGAAGGTACAAAAAATGTTACAGATGTGGAAATAAGTAGGTCTACAGTATTAATGTGTGTTCTAAATTTAAAGAAAATCTCAAATATGTGTAATCTTATCTTCCATTAAGTGGTTTGACAGGGAATAACTTTTTAAGTAATATTTTCTGATGAACTTTCCTTTTACTTATTATTTATCTGATGGTGAATAACATTAAATGTTCTATTTATGAATTTTGTGATTAAATATTTTTTTTTAATTTAGTAATGAAAGTTAAAAATATGATTTTCTATCTTAAAATATACCTCTTTTTATCATAAGACATGAAAAAATATTTAAAAAGTATATATTTTCAATTCTCTAAACTACATTTATCTTCATTACTATCTTGAAAATATATTTTTACAGTGTTCTCCCAGCTTTACATGTTTAAGCATATTCACACAATTGAGAAAAATGTTACAGAAAACACTGAAGATAGTATTGTTCCAGATCTTGATGGATATTATAATAAATCAAGAAAATTGTGTATTTCCTATGCACACAAATTTCAGTTGTGTGAGTTTGCTTTGCTTATTTATCTTTTACTTTATATCTCATTAAAATCTCTTTTGCATGTATTTTACAGGTGGTAAAACACCAGATGCACAATCAAGAACATATCAAGTCATTATGAGAGAACAAGCATTAAATAAAGATCAGGTATTTATTTTGGCTCTTTATGTGAAATTATTTTTACTAAGACTAAAATTAGAGGTTCTAAAATTATTTTTTACATGTCATTGAATAGTTCTCAAATCATAATGATTTTAATAAAATGGTTATTAATTTTTTCCCCCATAACATCACTTCCTAACTAAAATTTTTGAATCCATCCAAATTTTGGAGAAACTGAGGTGCATGTCCTCACAACATAATAAATTAACACCTCTAGAGTAATTATATTTAGTTGGAAGAAAAGCATTTTTGATAATTTCTCATAAGCAAATGTTGCTATTGTTATTCAAATATTGCGACTTGAAAATTTACTTCACCTCTGATACGAAATTCCTATAATTTCTTTTATCTATGTTAGTAGATTCTTAATATATCTACCTGCCTAATTTTAATTCTTGGCTGAATTAAGAATGACTGCACTGACTGATAAAAGATTTTGATTTCTGATTTAAACTTAAACTGTAATTTATAATGAAGTTTCAATTAAAGTATTTTAATTTAAATTGTAACTATATAATGTGTATTTGAATTCACTAATTAATTTTAGTGTAGTTATCATGTTTCCTGTGCATGATGCATAGATTATGTGTTAAAAGTTGTGCGTATTATATATTGTTGCAAATCTAATTTAAAAAGAAAGAAAAACTTTTTCAGAAAAAAGGTTACAATAGAGTTTGAAAGAAGTTCCATTTGTTTTGCAAAATAAATAACAGGCACAACTTTCAATTTAACATGTTCAAGTTTCGATTTTCCTCTTAAGTATGAGTGTTTGTTGTGGTTCTGTGTCTAAAGTAATTGTACAGTGACAAATATACTGATTGCATGTATATTTGTGTTAGTTCCTTTTATAATGGGAAATTTTCTGAGAAATCGTACAGGTATTATATAAGTTGTATTCCCCTGCATTTGTGACAAAATTATTTTATCAAAATTTCTGTATTTTAAAATTTTCTATCATGTATGTTAGTAATTGTGACTTGTGTTTCTATAATCTGTTTATAATCTAAATTGTCCTCTTTTTATGCATGTATTATGAATTTTTCTTTTTTAAAAATATGTAACTTTACATTTAATGAAATAACCAAATTATGTTAGTTTTATTCATACTGAAAAAAATTTCTTTAGTAAAAGTATTTAATATATTTTAATATTGCGAGTATTGTAAGTAAATTTTTTCAAGTATTGTATTTTGAAACAGAGAAAATAATTATTCGCCTATAAACAAAATCTGTTATAAACAACAACAAGCATATTAAATTATCTAGTTTATATTAAACAATGGTTATAAAAATATAATCATGGATACTTTTATTATAACTATCGCTTTAAAAAAACTATTATAACTCATAACTATAATAAACATAATTTTTGTTGTCTATGACTCGACTTTAATTGTGCCAAGCTTAGTGCTTTTGCCTTCGTTTCAACAGTTCATGAGTTTGAATTCCGCCTTGGGTTGAATGTTTGTAATGGTTTGGAATCCACTTTCAGTCTTAGGTCCAGGTGAACCTTCTTGTGAAAGTAACATTTGAGTGACAAGCAATTAACTCTAATTAAAGAGCTGTCAGTAGAATGGTTAACAGTGTTGATCTTAAGTTTAGCTGTTTGTGAGTTTTATTCATATCATGGGCATAGATCATTGTAGTAGTTCAGAATTCATTTTAAATTGTTGGTCATGGTCTAATATACCTTTATGCGATTCAAATGGCTATTTAGCAACTGATAAACTTCTAAGCTGATATGTGCTGAATATTTTTAGCTTTAACTTCTATTTGAAATATAATTCTTATATATAACAACATATCATTTTTTTCTTTCTTTAATTTATCCTTAATAAACTCTTAATTTTAGAATATAACAAACATGAAAAATTGTGTTGACTTCTCATTTGTATGCAGCCACCTCTTTTTTCCATGTATCTGATCCTCTATCTTCACTGTAAATGTATCATAACCTTTCACTTAATTTAAAGCAGTATTTTTTGTTGTCAGTATAACTTCACAAGTGCTTGAATTATGTAAAACATTTATATATTTATAAAATATGGAGCTATATTTTTTACCTGCAAATTTATATATAATATAATATAGGTTATTAAAAAAATATATAATGCTTTAACAGTATTGAATAAGATTAATTTTGCTTCATTATGTTTTTTATCCTAATAATTTTTTTAATGTTTAATTTTTCATTTGCTTAGGTGGAATTGAAAAAGAAAATATCTGAAAAGTCAAAAGCTGGAGAATTAAAGTCATCTCAAAATGGTGAAGTTGCAGCAAAGCCTGGTTAGTACTGATATTCTTTTATTTATGTTTGTTTTTGTTTTAGTACATGTGTGTATTGTATTTTAATTGAATTATGCTGATTTCATAGCCAAACGTAGAAGATGGGATCAGGCTGCTGGTGATGAAACACCATCAACTCCTGCAAAAAAGAAAGCTTCAAGTTGGGATGCAGCAGAAGTAATTCATTTCATTTACTAATTTTTTTATTTATTATTATTTACTATATTTTTTAAAAAAAATGCATATCAGAATTTTTCAAAAATTTCATTTATAAACTTATATTTTTGTTGAAGATTTAAGATTTAAAATATTTTATTTTTCAGTCACATACACCATCTGGCAGCCGTTGGGATGAAACTCCAGGAAGAATTCCAAAAGGTTCAGAAACACCTGGTGCAACTCCTGGACAAAGTACCCGAATGTGGGATGCAACACCAGCACATGCCACTCCTGGTGCTGCTACACCTGGTCATGATACTCCTGGTCACCGGGCTACACCAAGTGCTCGTAGAAACAGATGGGATGAAACCCCCAAAACTGATCGAGGTAATGAATTGCTTAGATATTTATTGTATTGTAAATGAAAAAAGTTGTAATTTCTTAATGAAAATATTACAAAATATATATATATATATATATTTTTTTTTTTTTGCTGACTAGTGCTGAAATAATCTTGAATCTAAAAAAGCGGAATGTTTATAGAATTTATTCATTTGAGTTGTAATAAATAATTTGATTAATTACTCAATAGTCAATTTTCAGCAAATTTTGGAATTGATTATTGAATATTTGACTTCTAATCACAAAATGTTTTACAAAAATTGAAGTCTAACAAACAAAAAATAAATAAGTTATACAAATAGTGAAGAAACATCTTTTATTAATTTTATCACGTAATATATAATCATGAAAGCAAATTAACATTATCTTTACAAGTTCTTATTTATATATATCAGTTTAATTTCAATAATTAGCAACTATGCTAGTTTATCCATTTTATAAATTATTTTAGCTTTTGCTTGTTTTGTAAAATTAAAAGCGAAGCTTACTAGTTTGTTCTGAACTGCTCTTAAAAATATTTTAAAAAGATCTTTGTAAAATTTGAGTAACTAGTTTATATTAAGTGGTTTTGACTAGGAAAAACATACTAATTGATCAAATTTTTGAAGAAATTTTATTTGTGTTACTTATATTTTTAATCTCCAGAAATTTATTCAAGTTGGTGCATAAGCATTTGATATTGCTTATTGCTTGTAGTAAATTTCTAAATTGTACCATTTAATATATATATATGTATATATATAATATATATAATGAGAATTATTAGTTTTGTTAATTTTTTTTTTATAGAAACACCTGCCCATGGAAGTGGTTGGGCTGAAACTCCCCGTACTGATCGCACTGGAACAGATCTCATTCAAGAAACGCCAACTCCAAGTGCCAGTAAACGCAGATCTCGATGGGATGAAACACCTTCTTCTCAACTTGGGAATCAGACCCCTCAAACTCCATCAATGATGACACCAATGACTCCCATGACACCAATGACTCCCATTACTCCTAGTGGTATCACACCTACTGGTACCAAAGCTATGGGCATGGCTACTCCAACACCAGGTATACATCTATTTTAGCTATAATATGTACTCTTTATTATCAATGTTTAGTTTTGATTTCTATTTTATTCAAATAATTAAAGCAGTGATTCAACATAAAATTATTAAAATACCAAGTATTTACAATTCAGGAATGCTTTTTATTTTAACATGTAAATGCAGCTAATAATTGAACATTTTAAATAAATTAAAACATTTGCCCTTTTGTTATATTAGATACAGTATTATAAAAAAAATTACTTGTTTTCACTTTCAATCTAAGCCACGTTGAACTCTTCCTAATTAAATTTTGAAGGCATTAAACAAATACCTCATTGTATTTGTATTAAAAAATATCACTACTATTTTTTAAGTGTAAACTGTTAGAAGTTCAAGTTTTTATTTTAGAATGTGATTTATTTAGTTCGATTAAATTTGATCAATTTTTGTAGGTCACATAATGGCTATGACTCCTGAACAATTACAAGCTTATAGATGGGAAAGAGAAATTGATGAACGTAATAGACCTTTAACTGATGATGAACTTGAGACTATGTTCCCTCCAGGCTATAAAGTTCTTCAACCTCCAGCTGGTTATATACCCATTCGCACACCAGCACGTAAATTGACATCTACACCCACACCACTTGGCGGGCAATCTGGGTTCTTTTTCCAAAAAGAAGACCCTGTCAAAATGATGGATACTCAACCTAAAGGCAATTTACCTCCATTAAAACCTGAAGATATTCAATACTTCGATAAACTTTTGGTAAGAAATCTTAAAAATTTTTAATAGAGCTCTGAACTATTTTAATTCTGTCATTAGTTAAAATAATATTTTTATTTCTGTTTAGGAACAATAAGTATAAATTCAATAAAATTTTTAAATCAAATTTTTGTTTAATAATTCCATTTATAATTTTATCTTTTATTGTATTTTCTATAAATTCTTCTTTCACAATTCATCTTTATTGTCTTTCACATTAATTATAGGATATAGCATATCAAAATATTTATTGTTATAGAGTTAATATAAAATGAAATTTTGAACAAGTTTTTCCCCATCAGGTTTATTTGTGTAAAACACATTTTATTTTAGCTAAGACTAAAAGGATAATTACAAATGTTGTTTTAGTGCCAACATTGAATGCAGTTACTATATATATATACACACACGCACACACACATTGTCATATGAAATGTAATATTTGATTGAAATTTTATTTTAGCTTAGACTAAAAGGATAATTACAAATGTTGTTTTAGCACCAACATTGAATGCAGCTATTATATATATATACACATTGTCATATGAAATGTAATGTTTGATTTCTCTCACATAAGTTGCTTTTTTATTCCCTCTTTTATTTTTGCTTTTTTATTTATTCTTTACTAATACTTTAATTCAAAAATAATTAATAAGAAATTCATTTATTTTTTTAATCCTACGCCTATTTTTGGCATCTCTGCCATTAATCAGTGAGCAGCCCAATAAAAAGTTGATTAAGTATAAGAACAAGAAAGTCCTTTAGTAGCCTCAAAAGAATTGTCAGTCATAAATTTTAAAACTTCAGGGCAGTTCTTGAGGTGAGCGATATCCATATCACCAGGATTGCACAATAGACAACAAGCAGAGTCCATTACTCCCATTCGATTCAGATGCTTTTGCAGATAGTCATGTCCAGTTGTCACCTGGAAACAAGTGACATTAACAGCTTGTAGTAAGGAGCCAGGGATTTTATTGTTCCCATCAAGTAGAATTTTCCACTGCTCCATAGCTGCTTCCACATAAAGGGAAACTCGGCCATCCTTTATTTATCTGAGGATTACACTTTTGATGTTACACAAAGGGGGATTTGGCTGGATCATTAAGGAACCAGCTTTCACAAGTCTTTCTGGCTCCTCATTTCCAAAAACGCAGTGTCTCGGGATCCATTGAAGAGCAACATAGTCCTTGATTTCATTGAATTTGTGCTGCTTCATTCTGCAAGAGTGGACTAGTGCATTATTATTATAATTTAGATTTATAGTTGAAAGAATAGTAGCTTGTGAATCAACTAGAAAAACAATTTTTTGATCATGGATGCTTCTTAATTTGTCAATTGGTGAGCAGCAAGCTCACCATCGAAATTATTGCAGTATTTTCCCACAGGCCAGCTTATACTAAAATCTTTTGAATACACTCCAGTACCAGCATTTTTTATGGCATTCTCTGGAGAACTATCTGTGAAAATATGGTGCCAATTCTCAGAAGGGTATCTGCTATGAATTGTAGTCAGAGCAATACTTTTCAACTCACTATGTAGTGTGTAATGTTTTTTAACTCCCCAAACAAGATATATATGTACCTGCAACCTATCTTCATGAATGGAATTCATGAAATGGGGAAATCTTCATAAATTTTTAATGTTTTAAATTTTTTTCTGTTTTTAGAAGTATAACTATGTATTAATATTTTTATTAAGTATTATTACATGTAAAATATCATTTATCTTTTGGAATCACTAATAGCTAAATAATTTGATTTTTAAAATTTCTCTTTAATGATAGAATAAATTGTGTAAATTAATAATTTTTCTGGTTTTATTTCAAATCACATTTTGTGGTAAATATTCTTGTATGCTTATTTGTGCAGTTGGGTTTTTCTTTATACATTTTAAAATTCTTATATGAATACAATAAGCCAAATTTCCCCTAATTTTTGTTTATATATTTTAATAGGCTGATGTGGATGAAGAATCTTTAAGTCCTGATGAACAAAAAGAAAGAAAAATAATGAAATTGCTATTAAAAATTAAAAATGGCACTCCTCCTATGAGAAAAGCTGCTCTGCGTCAAATCACAGATAAAGCTAGAGAATTTGGAGCTGGACCGCTGTTTAATCAGATTTTACCACTTCTCATGTCACCGACATTAGAAGACCAAGAACGTCATCTTTTGGTCAAAGTCATTGACAGAATCCTCTACAAGTTGGATGATTTGGTTCGACCTTATGTGCACAAAGTTAGTGATACTTGTATTCTAAAGTATTACATAAAAATGTTTTACATATTATTCTTAGACAAATATTTTCTTTTAAGTTATAAGTCCTTCTCTTATTAAAACATACAATACACGACTGGTGAATAAATACCAAATTAATCTTTCAACAAATATATAAACTGATTTGTATCAATACTTAAGACATTTTCACTTACCAAATAAAAAATCTTATTTGAATATGTGAAAATAAGTTAACAAATGGTACATATTTGAAACATTTACATCGTGTTTCAATTAAAATTTTTAATGATTTTATATCTAAATAAGAAATGAAGAGCAAAATATCTGAGAATAGAATATGAATTTTTAGAATGAAAAATAATTAAAATTCTTACAAAAAAAATTTTTTTTTACATGGACATTTTAAATTATATCATAGATAGTAATTTAATTAATTTAAATGTTTTTATTAAAATATTAATTTGTAAATATTTAAATAATTTTACTGTTTAGGTAATTATTTGTATTTAATAATTTCTTGTTACAGATTCTTGTTGTTATTGAACCTCTTCTGATTGATGAAGATTATTATGCTCGTGTTGAAGGCAGAGAAATTATATCCAATTTAGCAAAAGTAAGTTGTGTGTTTTACTTTAACTAAAGAATCCATGTATTTTTCTAATAGCTTTATATGCAATATTTGAACTCTGAAAATTACTTAGCAAATTATATTTAATATTATGTATCTTTTTAGGCTGCTGGTTTAGCTACCATGATATCAACAATGAGACCTGATATAGATAATATTGATGAATATGTGAGGAACACCACAGCAAGAGCCTTTGCAGTTGTTGCATCTGCTCTGGGTATACCAGCCCTCTTGCCATTTTTGAAAGCTGTTTGTAGAAGCAAAAAGTCATGGCAAGCTCGCCATACTGGTATTAAAATTGTCCAGCAGATTGCTATTTTAATGGGTTGTGCCATTCTTCCTCACCTTCGAAATCTTGTTGAAATTATTGAACATGGTAAATGTCAATTTGATTTATTTAGTGACTGTAATATAATCAGCTTATGTACATTCAGTGTTCAGTCAGACGTGACTATTAAAATTTTATATATATATATATATATATATATATATATATATATATATATATATATATATATATAATGTATGTATATATATATAATGTATGTATATATGTATATATATATGTGTGTGTGTATAATTTGTAGTTCTAATTCCAAATTTCAGAGAAGATTTCATAATTCTTTTTAAATTAAGTTTTATTGTATTATCTTTCTAAATTTTTTATTTTATAGTTGTTTATACTTCAAAAATTTCTACTGCTTACCCAACTTTTTTTCTTAGTTTTTGTAGTTTGATATATTGAAATTTATTAAATAATTTTATATTATGTATATTTTGTCTGGAAAATTTATCAAACTTAATGTGGACATATTTCACGTTAGACAAATCAGTAAGTTTTATCTAACATTTAACTACTTACAATAATGTTTTATATGCTCTCCTTATATTATACATTAAAAATCTATGCTGCAATCAAGTTCAAATTATATATGCATGAACATCTCTCTTATGCTTACTAGTACATTATTACTGTAATATTTAAGTACAATCAATGTTGTTAGTTACATGATATGTAATTGTTGTCTTTGAAATCTCAAAACAACATAATCAGCAGTTTGTAAGGTCAAGAGAAATATGAATTGCAATGAAAGCTGTAAGCTGCAGAATGCATTTTTTTTTCTCATCATTTTACAAACTGGTAAACGTCCAGCTTCCTTATGAATTAAAATGAAGTTGATAAATACAAACAGAACTTTAAAATCTTTTTTATATTGCTATTAGTAATAACATAGACCATATGGTTATTATGTGGCATCCCTAATGAATCATTTGTTTTATCACATTTTCATTAAATGTTGAAAATTATATATGTTACTAAAATAGAAAAATAGTTCCTATAGTTTAATTGAGGCTTCCAGGAACCTTCATGTTATTTAAATTTGTATTTTAACTGATATTTATCATGTGTTTTTATTTAACCTAATTAATTAAATTGTTTAATTCTCTTATATATGGAATTAATCATTATTGAATGATAGTGAATTATGCAATTGGTATGGTAATAATTATAAATGACTATACATTAAATGCTGTTATCTTTAAGATTAAATATTAGAAAATTACAAAAATGAAGCAGAAAATATTATGAGTAAAATTAACTTCTATATTTGTAGAAGTATTTTAAATTAGACTATATAAACATTGAATAAAATATTTTTAATTACATTTGTGATTAGAGATTTATAAAAATTTCATGGTTATTTGTTTCCAGCTTAATTTTTATTTTACTAATCTTACAAATTTTATGTATATACTTGTAAGATAACTAAATTATGTTTTTACTTTTCTAATATTTAGGACTTGTAGATGAGCAACAAAAAGTACGAACTATCACTGCTTTAGCATTGGCTGCTTTAGCTGAAGCTGCTACACCTTATGGTATTGAATCATTTGACAGTGTATTGAAACCTCTTTGGAAAGGTATACGAACTCATCGTGGCAAGGTATGTGATAGTTTTGTATTTAAGTTATTTATGCTCTCAATATTTTTTGTACATTTCTTTAAATATTTATTTGTATTTTATTTCATTCAGTTTCAAAATATCTAAATTTTTTCTTGTGGAAAGTTTCGTCCATAACAGTTACATTGTGAATTATCCTTTCTCTTAAAGTACTTATTTTCTCTGCTGTTTTATTAAGATTTGTAAGTGCCAGAATTTGCATTAAATAATATATTTGACTTGTAAATAAATTGGTATTAAAATTTATCCTAATTGAAAATTATCTGAATAAAAAATGCTAATCTTTCAACTGGACTAGTGGCATAAAACAGTATTCAAATTTTAAATTCTTTAATAAATTCTAAGTAATTTCTGTAGTTTTAAAATTTAAATTCATGTTAAAATTTTTAAGCTTAATGTAAATTGATTGTATAAATTTAATCATTAAATTATTAATGAGAATGGAGTTTGTTTCATTTAATTCATTCATGTCTGTTAATATAATTTTTTGTGCACTTAGCTATAATTTCATTTAAAAAATAGTGCAATAAAAAGAGTTTTCATGTTTTAATTTAAATCTCAATGTAGGGATTAGCTGCCTTTCTCAAAGCCATTGGTTATTTAATTCCTCTCATGGATGCTGAATATGCAAACTACTATACCAGAGAAGTGATGTTAATCCTCATTCGAGAATTTCAGTCCCCAGATGAGGAAATGAAAAAAATTGTACTAAAAGTAAGTGTTTTAATTTCAATAATAAGTAGCTAAAAATCGCTAATCGCTTGTGTCATTTTATTCTATAATTAAATATCTGATATTTCTAATTGTTTCAATTTTTGATTGTTTTTGTGTGCTGACATAACAATATTTTAGTGATATGTCTTTGCATTTATAATTTATCCTAATTTATTTTTAAAAAATTTTAATGCATTTACAGATCAATTCAAGTTTTTTTTCAAATTTTGTACATTTCAGTATGTACACTTATTTCAAGGCAAATTATTAGATCCAAGTACCCAGTTACTAAATGAATCATTAGTTTCACCAGTAGCTCTATTTTTGAGTTTGAGTCTTTCCTTGGGGAGGAGGGGGGATTCTTTGAAATGATATGGAATTTTCTTTACCTTTAAACTGTTAGTACAGATCTAAGTATCCCTTTCATAAAATGGCTATATATCAGCAAACAAATCTTTGAATCTTAACATCTTTTGAAAGTCTAAATAAGATTTTAAAGGTCTAAGATTTCCAGCGTTAAACTATTTGTTAATTCTTGACTCTGAGTAAATTGCTGTTATTGCAGGCATATTTAATGTTTTTATTGAGTAATATTTCTAATCCAGTAAATAAATTATTTCAGTAATTTGATCATTATAATATTGATTAGATTTATAAATTGCCTAATTTTATTAAAAGGTAAAATATTTCTTATCCATTAAATTTTTTACAATAATTAAGAAATATTAGATAATTGCTAAAAAAAATCTTTATAAATTCTTTCCTAGGTTGTAAAACAGTGTTGTGCCACAGATGGTGTTGAACCACAATATATTAAAGAAGATGTCTTGCCTCACTTTTTTAAACACTTTTGGAATCATCGAATGGCTTTGGATAGAAGGAACTACAGACAGGTAATTTATTATATTTTCTATACATTTTTTTAATAAAATATGTTTAGTGACTGGAAAATTTCCAATTTAGCAAACTTTGAAGAATAATTCATGTGGGCATTAAATATACTATATTTTCCTGTATATAATTCATGGCAATGTTTTCGGCAAATATTCGAAAATATATCATACTGATATTGAATCCATGCCAAATAAAATGAAAAGTATAAATTTATGATTAAAAATGTAATAAATTGTACAGAAAAAATATCTGTTATGAAAAAGATCTGTTAGGATCCACCTCAAAGCAAAGTGCAATAAACTTAAGGTGAAAGCGAGGCATCGATCCTAGAAAATTCTAGTGAAACACATCAATTTTAACAGTATAATATATATTTCATTAATAATTAAATGAAAGAAATGGATTATTTTTGATCTGAGCATTGGATAATTTTTATCTGTGCATTCTTCACTTTACATCAACATGTTTTTTGCCATTTTTTTGCCTTCCCTATAGCTTTTAGTTTAAAGTTTGCTGTTTAACTTAAACATTTTTGCTGTCACATTTCAATATATGAATTTCAATGTTACTAGAGTGAAACATCTCTGGTTACGACAGAGGGCGAAATGATGTTAGCCAATTGCATCTGTAACATTGTTCAGGAAATGTTTTCTATCAGATTATCTGCAGCTGTGTATGATAAACACAACAAAATTCAAACCCTTTTAACACATAATCTGTGGATTATATACAGAAAAATACTGTAAATCAATTTAGTAAAATGTGTTGTTATATTTTTGAAAATGCTATTCTATGTAATTAGTTTTAATTGCAAGTATTGAAAACTCTACCTTTTCAAAAAAATCATGTTATGAACATTATGTTTCAAAAATAATTTTTCATCAATATTATAAGATCTTTTGATTTTATTTAAATCTAATCTTTGTGTAATACAAATATTATTTTGAATGAAATTCTGTTGAAATTAGCACCTACTGTATTTGATTGTAATATTTTGAAAAACATTTACTGCTAAATATAAATGTTACTTAAGTTTTCTCTTTAAAAAAACAAATGTCCTTTCTTTTGTTAAGTTTGCTCAAGGGGTTTCACAATTATTTTCTTTATATAAACACGGGTTTCACAATTTTGAGGTATTCCAGTTTTAGTTTGTCCCCATCTTTCTTTTTTTTTTTTTTTCCCTCCTATTCAAACACCATTAACCATGATGGAATAATGTGTACCAAGTGTCATTACACGAAACAGAAAAAGTTGTTAGCTTTTTTATAGCTTTCTCTCCATAGAAAATCTTGTATCTTTCAAAAAAGCCAAAACTTCTGCTCATTAAATACAACAAAATAATTTAAAAAAAAAAAAAAAAACTCCACAGTTAAGATATTTTTTCACAATCACATTGAATTTCCAGCAAAATGTTTTATTGTGCAATATTACTTTAAATAATGCATTTTTATTTTATAAAATGATTGCTTTAAATTATTTCCTTTTAATTTTTTGGCTTATATGTAATTATATTTGATTATAATAATGTAAAAAGAAATTTTTCTTGGGTATAAAGCTAATGCTTGATTGCATTGAACTGGATTTCTTCATCATATTTGGTTAGGTGGGTCAGTGCCTTCCTCTAAATTCAGTTCCATTGCAACCCTTTTCCTGCTTGCTTGAGGTTGATGCAAAAGAATTTTTGTTAATGTGAAATTACATCATTCTAAATGTATAAGCTGCCCAGTTCATCTGATTTATTTTTAAAAGCTTTATAATTCCTAGTTCTCTGTAGATTTAGGTAGCTCAAAATTATATCCTCTCCAAAGACTAACTTCGAAAATTATCGAACTGCATTTTTTACTAAAGCTAAAAACTAGATCCTACTGTTTTTATATAGTTCAGCTAGAATCAATCTAGAATCCTCCTTCATAACTATTATGAAATCTCAAAAAATTCTCAATACAATTTTTTTTTTATATTTTGCATTAGATTAACCAATCATATAATATGAAGTTTATTAAATATACTTTGAAATTACTGTTATTATTTTTATAAATGGCTTAATTACTTCTGTTAAAATTATCAAGTGTATGTAAGCTTAATTTCCACTGAATTAATTTATCAATATGTGCCTAGAATTTATTATTTTTCTGTATGATAATTTTTAAATATTTATAAAACTCTATAAAGATAAATAATAAGTAACTAATTTATTTTTTTTATTATTAGGCTTTAAATTCAATAATTTTCTAGTTATTGGATATTAAGATTTTATTTTTATATTATAGTTTATATAAATACTATTTAAGCTAATAAAATGTTTACTTAATTTTCAATGGATCTTTTATTTTTAAATTAGCTGGTTGACACAACTGTAGAAATAGCAAACAAAGTGGGGGCTGCTGAAATCATTCACAGAATAGTTGATGATTTGAAAGATGAAAATGAACAGTACCGTAAAATGGTGATGGAAACTATAGAGAAAATAATGGCTAATTTAGGAGCTGCTGATATTGATTCCAGACTTGAAGAACAATTGATTGATGGTATTCTGTATGCTTTTCAAGAACAAACAACAGAGGTAAAATATATTTACTTTTAATTCCATGTTTCTAACGCATGAATATATCTCTAGAAAATATTTCTAACAATATAATCATTAAAACTAAGTAAATGCTTTAAAATGTATTTTCTTAAAAATTGACTAATTGAAACAATCTATATTTAGTGTGATTAAATCATAGTAAATCAACAGTTTTCCAATTTTACTTCTCAATTGCTGTGTGACCTGGAGGCTGTTATGTTTTAATTATATCGTATAAAATTGTTTTATTTTATTTAAACAAAAACATTTTTTACAGGATATGGTGATGCTTAATGGATTTGGTACAATTGTCAATGCACTTGGCAAACGTGTTAAACCATATCTTCCTCAGATTTGTGGTACCATATTATGGAGGTTAAATAACAAATCTGCTAAAGTTCGACAACAAGCTGCAGATTTGATTTCTAGAATTGCTGTTGTGATGAAAACTTGTCAAGAAGAAAAATTAATGGGACATTTGGGTGTTGTGTTATATGAATATTTAGGTGAAGAATATCCTGAAGTATTGGGATCAATTCTTGGTGCACTAAAAGCAATTGTTAATGTTATTGGTATGCTCAAAATGACTCCACCTATAAAAGATCTACTGCCTAGATTGACTCCAATCTTAAAAAATAGGTGGGTAACTGAAGTTTTAGTTTTTTGCATAACTACAAAATCAATTACTTTTTAAAATGTATTTAGTGTATAAAATATTTTTAATTTTATTGTTAATATGTATATAATATATAGTTTAAATTATATGCTTATTAAACTACCGAATATATAAATATGTGAGTACTGTATTGTTAACTTGTGTAAGAATTGTTAGTTTTATAATTTGATTTAATTTTATCATAGAAAATTACTTTATAGAATTACATAATAATAAATATTTGTTTCATAACTAAATTATTCAACATATCTGTTTTCTTGATATATTAGAATTAGGATTTGTTAGATTCATGTTTACAACTGGTTTGAATATATTTGGTAAGTAATGAAAATTAACTTTATAGTAGGTTGTTTATCTCTTAAAAAAATCCCTATAGATATTTTTTGTTTTAATTTTTTTAGTTTTATGAATTTTATATATTTTACAAAATTAATTAATTTAGCAGAGCAAATCTAGATTCTGATTAATTGTAATAAGCTTAAAGAAGTTAAAGTGACTAAAACTTACTGTGAGATATTGGAAAAAAATGTTTTTAAAGAGTAGAAATGACTTCTGCCAATCTTAAAGTGGCTGGGTTTGATTGCAATCTCTGATATCATAAATCAATGCTTTCGGCTACTAGTCTAAAGTAACTAGTAAAGGTTGGTTTAATGGAGAATGCAAGCTTGCAAATGAAAAAGAATTTATTGCATAAAGAAGAGTGTTATGTTAGAAACGTGAACAGAGGTTTACCATAAGGTATGGAAGAATGAAAAAAAATACTCTTAAGTTGGATAAAAAAAAGTTTTTGAATATCTGAAAAAGACCAATTAATGTTAAGAGATGAGCTTTTCTCAAATGGATTTCAAGTTCAAAATAATTTATTGTATAAATAGATGATTTTCTTAGTAAAAGCTTTTAAATTTTGGAAAGAATGATTAAAGATAAGAGATGATAATGATTAGAGATTTAAAGACCTCCTAAAGGGAAATGTGTTTTCTTGCTCTTTTGATATTACTTGTGAAGAAATCTTGTCTGGTTCCATTGGATTCATTTTACCAAATTTGCAAAGAATTATTTTTCTGATTAAGGAGGTGAAGTATCTGAATTTATCTCATATAGGCAGAACAAAAAAGGTGCAAAGTTTTTCTTATATCATTGGTGCCACTTTTTTTCTTTTAATGGAATAAATTTCTTTCTTGAAAACTTTAGATGTACATCGTGTAAATAATGGTTATCAATATGGTCTTTGTTTTGGTAAAAATCACTCTAGACAATTTTTTATTAAATTATAGAGAAATCCAGTGAATTCACATCATTTGTTTAGTTTGAATATTGTATGTGGTTCCATCAATTAAAACAAATTATTTAAAACTAGGTATTATTTTGACTTTCCTATGAAGGTGGTAAATTTGGTTAAAATTATATTTAATATAATTTTTTTAAATTCTAAATTGCTGACATATTTATAATAGGTTTCTTGTGTTAAAGGTGCCATCAGCACCAATAATCTTAAAATCTATTTAAGACTCTTGGTGCTGATGGGACAGTATTGGTAGGTAAAAGAAAAATATTTAATAGAGGCTGTTTAGAAGGAAGCTTGATCAATGTCCTTATTATTTACTAAGGTAGCACTAAATATGGGCCTTATATTAATTACTTTCTTTTATTGCAAATTATAAATTTGAAAGGGTTACAGAATTTATTCAACATGGAATCAATATTCATCGGAAGATATATTATACTTGAAATAGAGATGTATAATTGCAAATATGTATCTATTTTTAATTAAGATATTTAAAATAATTCTTTATTTTAAATATTCCAATTAATAATTCCAATCTAAGAGAACAAATTTATCTCTATAAAGCTCTAATCCATCTTGTTCTGACTTATGCTTCAGATATAAACTTTTGACCTTTAAGAAGGATTTTGTTTATTTGTTTTAATTAAGAACCTTGATGTGTTCTTGGTGGAATTCAAGGAAATATTATCTATAACATTTTCTTTGCTAGGTTCACTACAAATTACTGAATTATAAAATTTTAAAGAGTCACATATATATTAAAATAATCTACATCAACTGGGATCCATTTGTTATAACTTTGAAATCAATTACATTTTGATCGAAATTTTCAACTAGACTGTAATGAAGAAATGTAAAAATGCCTAAATTTTGATTCAACAATGTATTTAAGAAAGGTTATTTATCACCCAAATTGATAATTGTAAGAATTCGGTTGCTAATCAAACAACTTAGAAAAGCTTATCCTAAAGAACTTGATTCCTCTTAAAATACCATTTTGTAAATGTCTAATTTCATAATAAGCAATATAGTTTTTTATGCATGAAAATCTGTTGTATGAAAAAGTAATCGATTATGAAATATTTGTTATATAAAATTGATCTCTATTAAAAAATCTTATTGTACCTAAATATTTATGAGTTTTCAATAATCATTTAGATTAAATATGTTTCATTTTAATGTAACATTATGTAATTAATGATATTATTTAATAATGGATTTAAAATATTTTCATTGATTTGATGATTTGTAAAACAACTTTTTTTATGGAGAAAAAAAAGAAATAATTGTCCTTAAAACTATGTTGAATATTTTTTTAAATACTAGATAATTTGTCATTTTAGCTTAACTACCAATTACTAAAATTCCCGAATATTATTATTAGCAGTTAATGAAATGCCTTTTAATTTTCTTTTTGCATCAGTTTTTAGCATAAATGTTTAATTTCGTACTTTTGACATTAATTATACGAATGTATATGTATTGTTTGATGAATACAGAACAGTTCACATTCTTAAAGATATTGTTACTTAACAATATTTTCAAGAATGTTAACTTTGCTATTATATTACATTTCTTAATATCAGTAACTGCAAACAGTAAAATTGATGTAATTTAGAAATTGGTAAATAAACAATATAATACTGTCTTTTTTTCCAGAATTAAAATTTCTGATTTTTATAAATTAATATCCCTGTTTAATTTTATTTTCTAAGTGCTCTTCATTTTATAGAAAACAAGAATAAAACAATACTTTCTTTAATTTTCAAAAAAAAAATAATTATATTCAAATTGTTATTTATAGCACTTAAAATAATGTTTATTAAATGGCTCCCAAATAAACATATTGGAAAAAAATTTATATGTAGGGAAGTACTATGATTAAAAATTTATTTATCCCAGTTTCATTTTAATGATATGCATATATTTAAAAAATGATTCTTTTGTGTAAATCTTTGCTTATTACCTGAAAACACTTTGTTTAAATCTCACAGTAATATTTAAAATGAATCTATGGACAAATATAATGTATACATTAACTTTAAATATTTTTATGGCATTTATTTACTTATTTTATTTAATATTATTTTAGACATGAAAAAGTACAAGAAAACTGCATAGATTTAGTGGGCAGAATCGCAGATCGTGGGGCTGAGTGTGTTTCTGCTAAGGAATGGATGAGAATTTGCTTTGAACTTTTAGAACTCTTAAAAGCACACAAAAAAGCAATTAGGCGAGCTACTGTCAACACTTTTGGTTACATTGCCAAAGCTATTGGGCCACATGATGTGTTAGCTACTTTGTTAAATAATTTAAGAGTAAGTGAACTAATTTATAAATAAATGTGTATGTAAGAAAATTAATATTTATTCAGAATAATTACATGTAAATTTATCTTTTAAATTTTGTTTCTTTAGGTACAAGAACGTCAAAACAGAGTCTGTACTACTGTGGCTATTGCTATTGTGGCAGAAACTTGTGCTCCTTTCACAGTTTTACCAGCTTTGATGAATGAATACAGAGTTCCAGAATTAAATGTACAAAATGGAGTTTTGAAATCCTTATCATTCTTATTTGAATACATTGGAGAGATGGGCAAAGATTATATTTATGCTGTTACACCCCTTCTTGAAGATGCTCTTATGGATAGGTATGTTATATTGTTTCATAAATTTTAATCATTTTTAATATTGGCTTGTTGAACAACATTCATTTTTAATACCTGTATTCAATAAACATAAGACTTGTACAGATCTATATTTTCCTGCTTTTAGTTATTGTTTTACATTTTCCTTTTTATCTATAGAATGGAATTAATTTGACTTGTATATATTTGTTTATAAATATAAATGATTGGTTGAGCTTAAGATGCAAATAATTTGATCAATCTAAATTATGTAAAGACCTTAATACATTGCATAGTTCTTAATATCCAATCCAGTGATCCTACTATTTATCAAAGATTATAAATTTATTTGGAAATTTGAAGTTATTTTTTAATACATAAAGTTTCAAGATTTTTCTTAGACAATTCTTTTTTATTTTATTTATTTATCTAAGATTTTCTATTTTATTTCCATTATTAGTTATTGTGAATATTAATGTTATCTAAGAAAAATCAAGACTGTTTTCATTTTTAATACCTGATTTTAATATAACAATTTATTTACTGCAATCTGAATTTTTAGAATTTAAGTCTAGTGTATAGAAAACTGACCATATACGTATGAATATTTTTGAAACTATAATTTTAAATGGAAATAAAAACTATCTGTATACATTCAAAAATATTAAAATTGGCTACAAGGTACATTTTTTAATGAAGTAATTGCATGCTTAATAAGAAAATTATAAAAAAATTTGAGTGAAATTTAAATCAATGCACACACAGAGAGAAGTTACCATTATATTTCACATTTTCTGTGAGTTAAAAAAATGTTTACTCGCTACTCTTTATGTAATAAAGACTAAAGAACAAAAGATGTCTTCCTAATGCATTCATATCTGATATACATTTTAAGTTTTTCTTATAACTCAATGATTTCATGATTTTTTTTTTTTTTTTTTTTTTTTTTAATCTTCCACGCAGTTGCATGCTTTATGTAATGTCCCAATAATTATATTAGAAGTAAATCAGTTGTGTTCAAATGTCTGTCTTCCTTCTGCATGATATAAGTTTTGTTTAAGAAAAAAACTATGATTCAGTCAAATATTGTATATTTATATGAAATATATTACTGTTTCAAAATGTTAAGATATGTTAGAATTTTGCAATTCTAAATCACTGAAACCATTCTTCTAAGAAAAAACTTCTATTTTCTTGTAGATTAAGCTTACTGTGGAATTCTACATTATACTTATTTTCTTTCACCTCTAATACTTTTCCCTGCAGTTTTATTAGCATTGTTAATATTCTAGGTAACCAAAAATGTTATAAATTTCTTATGGACCCATCATAATTGTGGAACAATAAAACATTGTTAATTCAATAAATTTGTAATAAAATAATTTAAATTTGTTTGTACTTTAAAAATTGTGTTATGCTTATTTTTGTAATTCTTTGAGATTTCCACATAATTTTATTGACTAACTGTAAAGTGATATTATATAATAAAAAATAAGTGTCTTTCAAAGTTAACTTTATAAGTTCTTTTTAAATGTGATTGCCTGATTTGTGAAATATTGAAAATTTGGTCTCTTACTATTTTAGCAAAATTTGATGACATAATCGGAAAAAAATTTTTCATTAAAGTGGATTAAGTTAATGAAATTAATTACTAAAAACAATCTTTATCCGAAATGAAATTCTTACTGCTTACAGTCTTTTGAATATAATTTAGATATTCCCTATGTTAAAGTAAATTCAGAAAAATATCTTGAATTTTTGGAATATGTAGTGCATTATCTGTTTAAATTAACAATATACAAGACATGTCAATAATTGAAACTATTTTCATGTCACCTCATGGAAGACCAAGCTGGCAATGGATTGGTTTGTTCTTTGACCTTCAAATCAAATTTACTGGTTCAAAACTCAACTGTAGGCTCCAGTTTAATTAGTCTTTGTGCACAAAAAATAACTTGAGGGACAAGCATTGCATTTAAAATATTGGTTCTATAATAATGGATACATTATTAGATTTTTATATGCTTGTATGCTTTTCTAGTCATTAACTTTTTATATATAATTAATATTTAACTTAATTGATGAATATATTGTTGAAAGAAATTTCCATACTGTTCCTCACTTTTGTGAATACATTATATTGTAAAAGTTCTTAATGTTACTTACTAATAAAAAGAATATCAATATTTGCTTTCTCTCAAATGCAATGGCCATCTTTTATAGGGATCTTGTTCATCGGCAGACTGCCTGTGCTGCAATCCAGCACATGGCTTTGGGTGTTTATGGATTTGGTTGTGAAGATGCCTTGGTACATCTTTTGAATTATGTATGGCCAAATATATTTGAAACTTCACCACATTTAGTACAAGCTTTCATGGGTGCAGTGGAAGGACTGAGAGTTGCATTGGGACCAATAAAGATTCTGCAATACTGTCTACAAGTTAGTATTTAATTTTTCAAATGTTTTCTTAAAGTGGAAATTTCTTTTCTTTGTTATTTAAACTTATTACAGCCAAAATTGTGAATATACAGAAAACAGTGCATTTAGTAAATTAATGATTTTGCTATTTTAATTAAATTCTATTTTGAAACTGATAAAGCAACTTAAATTATTGGTATTCTGAAGTTTTCTAATTTTGACAATTGGACATTAATTACAATGCATCAAAATTTAAATTATATTCCAGAAAATAAGTATGTTGAAACACTGAATTTTTTATTTTTCCTTGGAATTTATTTTTTTAGAGTGCATATTTGAATAATTACCATATATTTTGTTCTACTTGGTAATTTACTCACACCAATTGTTGGCTTGACCATGTGAAAATATTGAAATATTTTATATATGTAGTTCTTAATGCCCAGAATTTACTAAATATTTAACTTTTACAAATTTTATCCTATATATTAAAAGGCAAAATTAAATAGAAATTGGAAGATGTAAATGCACCTGTAAAAAAGGACATATTTTGAAAGTTTATTCTTTCATTTTAGAAATAACATTTAAAATTTAGTCATGAATTTCTATTATCGTTTGCAGGAAAAATATAAAATATATATTTAAAAAAGATTATATATATTAAAGTGTCATATATTTTGAATAATTGATGTTTTAGGATTTAAAAAAAAAATTTTTTTCATAGGGTTTATTTCATCCAGCAAGAAAAGTCAGAGATGTGTATTGGAAAATTTACAACACATTGTATATTGGTGGACAAGATTCATTAGTGATTGGATACCCTAGAGTCCCAGATGACTCCAGAAATAAATATACCAGACATGAACTTGATATGATCCTGTGAATTTTTTGGCATCATTACAACTGTAAATAAAGCATTTTATAAGTTATAAATTAGTAATAAAAAGTTTCCCATAATAATTCTTGAATATTTATTTTTATGTAAATAACTTAAGAGTTATAGATACAAGTCATGAATGTATTTTATTTGCCTCATTGGCTATTAGAATTACAGGGGAAGTAGAATGCATCATTTGAAATTAGATTATACTACATACTTTCATGTTTTTAGTTTATCTCTAGGGGGGTGAAGTTTTAATTAAAGGAATAAAAATGAATTCTTAAAATAAAACCTTTTATAAAATTTTTTGTGTTAATAAGGTGAATTTTTAAATTTTTAATTGAATAAAAATATATCAACGATAATGAAGATAATATCTTAAATACATAATTTTGTCATTCAATAAATCTCATGTAAATATCCAATATTTTGTGAATAAGAAATCACTATTTTAAAGTTAACTTTCTAAAAAAATGTTTAGAATTCTGATTAAGGAAAATCTATAAGCATCAGAAAATATTGTACTTAAAATGAACAAAAAAATTGTTTAATAGGACGAAAGTTAAAAATTTTAGTTTGAAGAGTGTTTTTGCTGTATTTCATTATCCTATGCTTTGCTTGCTTATTTGGGTTACTCCATTATCTAAATTAAACAATTTATTTTTAAATTTTATTACTGGTAGTTTTAACTCCTCTTTTATTTTTGTCACACATGAAACGAGATTTCACAATTTCCTTTTTGGTTTCATTATTAAGATGTTGATATGGACAAGTTTTTCATGCATTTTTATTATTTCTTGATCCATGGTTGTCTTAATTGAGTTTTTTTTTTTTTTTTTTTTTAATTAAATTTTGCTGGTTTTATGTATTTTGTATACTCAATGCTTGTTCCAATTCTGCTCGTCGTTGATTAACTTTTCCATAGAAATAACAACAAACAGCTTCTTGAGCCCATGGTTGGTAATCTTGTGGGGGAGACGATCCTTTTTGCATTTTGAGTATCCTGAAAGCTGCAATATTGTTCTTCAGAACATTATCAATTAATAGTATAAATTTTGCCCTACAATCCATTGTGGATTTTTTTACTGTGTTATGGGCAAAATTTTCTCCTGGGCTCAATCAACAGACAAACAATGATTATAGGTGTAGGCTTTGGCCCTTATATGGGCTGTCTTGTCATTGAGTTTAGTTTTTTTAAGAGCAAAATTAGAATTTGTTAAACTTGCTTTTCTATCAAAAAAAAAACTGCAAGACTAAGTATTTTATAGAAATTGCAACATTAATATGTAGCAAATAGTTTAGCTAAATACTCACTAAATTGCCTTGCTACTCTGTCAATACTGATAGATATTCATCTAAGGATTGTAAGCATGAAATCACAAAACCGGATAGTTCTATAACAGGAGGAAGTTGATTATCTTAAGAATTATAACTTTTAAGAACAAAATCTTAAGCCCATGCAAAGACCTGTTAGCTCCCAAAACTACCTTTATAAATGATATGTGGAGGAATTTGAAGTGTCAAGTCTAGTTCTAAAGATACAATAACTATAATCCTTTTGTATAAACTTAATTCTAGAATTTTACTATCATTTGTATGCTTTTTGATATCCTAAATGGCATTTGTTGAAATGAATATTAATTTGTGTTATGCTAGTCATAAAAAAAACATTGCTTTTGGCTGAATTTAATATAAGGACTCTTGTTAGTGTAAAAATTGTTACTCTACATAGAAAACAAAATTAAGAATGACTATTTCGAAAGTCATAAGATAGTTTATAAGTTATGAAAGATGCTTTGCTGTGAGTGTATAAAAAATATTTTTAATGTTAAAACTTAATATCAATGTTAATAAAATTATCCTTTACATTTTTTGAGCTGTCATAATCTAGATAAACAAGAATCACATTTTAGATGTTTCCATCTATCATTCTATTCTCTTCAAAATCAACATATAATACAGTGATTTTCATTTCATAAAATGTTAAAACTTTTTGAATTAAAAACAAAAGTTCTATTTGAGAAAGTGATAATTTTATTATATGCATATCAAAACAAAGTTACAAGGTTTCTAAACTAAAATTTAGCACAGCTATAAGTCCAATATATATATATAAATAAAATTGACAGAAAATTTTGCTGGTTTTATGTATTTCGTATACCCAATGCTTGTTCCAACTCTGCTCGTCGTTGATTAACTTTTCCATAGAAATAACGACAAACAGCTTCTTGAGCCCATGGTTGGTAGTAGAAATCAGAACGCCTTTCTTCTTCAGGATTACCCACAACATCAGTCATTGTCTGTAACATTGAATACAAAAATTTAAAAGCCAATTAATTTTTTTGTTTGTTGGGTATCTCCTTAAATGAAATATACCATTAAATATTATATAAACTAAGCACTATTTCTGACAATACAAATAGATGTTAAATTACAAGTATTGATTACTACTTTTCAAAAGAAATTTTATACTACGATTTTAATCGGAACATAATAAATTAACTGAATTTCTCACCTGTATACAAATGCAGTTCAGTCAATGTTTTTTACTTATTCTCTTACATAAAAATTACCTTCTCACTCTTAACCTATTTATTATAATTAGTTTTGATGATTTAAATAATTAATACTATAAAAATCAAATGGTATTTCTTATGAGCAACTTCAAACTAGATTTGTGATTGTTCTAATAAAGAAATATTTATAGTTTACTGAGTTACATGTGTTTAAATTTAAGAAAAATTTCAATAAAATGGGAAGTATTTATAACACCAGGGACTTTGAAAAGCATTTCAACTGAATAAAAACATTAAATTAACTATACTAATAAAACTTATTTTTTTATACAAGTCAAATTTTTTATTTCAGTATTTATTTTATGAAAAATGCAACTATAAATACTTTACATATTTGCAAATCAAATGTAGAAAAATTCATAAAATATATTAATAAATAATAATAAGAAATAACAAAATTTCAGAAAATATATTTATAATTAATATAAGAAGTTAGTATTGAAAATATTTTTCTTATATATCTGTGGCAAAATTGCCATAAATTTTTTTAAATGAAATTTCATTCCCCATAATAATTCCCAAATAATTCAAAGTATCCCTTTTGTAATATGAAGAGTTATATTCATGCAGTAATTTAATGTTTAGTATACTTTTTTCATGACTAATGGGATTTATATAAAATCTCTTTAATGATTGCTTATTTGAATCTATGAATTTTACTAAGAACATGTGAGAACATTTGTTTTAAATTGTTCATATGTTTAAAATGCTCTTTAAAAATAAAGTAAATAAAAAAAAACTTTTTCTTTACCTTTAGATCTCTAGTCTGAGAAATCAGCCATTTGTAAATAAACTGTTGAGGTTCCTTGGCAAAACTCAAGAAGAATTCCCTATTTGTCTTTAATTGATTAATAGTTTCCACTGTTTCATGTATCTAAATAGTATAAATTCAAAGAAATATTTAGAAAATTGAATTTCAGAAAACAAATTTTATCAAAATTAAAATAATTTTTGAAAAAATTTAGGATAATTTTCAAAACAATATAATTCTTAGAAAAATTTAGCTTTATCTGTAATTAAAGCATGAAAATGAGTGTCTTGACAATTTTTTTTATAGATAAAATTTGCATGTTTTATATTGTTTGACCAGTAAGCTTAGTGTTCGATAAAACTAAGATATAACTTACCAGTTATGATATGCAACATGCTAGATATTTGAAAGGAAAGTAGAGAGCTACTTATTTTAACTCATAAGTTTATGGTAATCTACTACATATAAGTAGTTTAGAGAGTTAATATGTCATAGATTTAAAGTTTTGTCAGTTAGGTTACTCATACAATGTTAAAATATTAAATTAATATAAATGTCTAAACACATCAAATATAAGAACGTTTGAAATTAAATATTATATAAGACTTATGGTGCACAATAACATGAAAAAGTAAAAGATCTCACAAATTCATCAATAAAAGATTAGGCTTTACTGATAGATATCATTTAAGAATGATTCCTCATGAATATAAACAGCAAAAATATGTAATGCAGAAAGTTGGAGAGAGTGAAATGTGATAATTTAATTCAAAGAATTTGCTTTTCTAACTAATGGGTCAATGTATAACTCAATAAGTTAGATCTTAATTTTTATGGTAGTTAACAATATTTAAAAGAATTATTTTTGAAATACATATTAATACCTGCTGATCTATGTCAAACTTTAAACTGCACCACTAATTTTCTCAATATAAGGAAAAATATGGCAGTATATTAAGTAATACTACTTCTGGTGAATGGTACAAGTTTTTTAATAGCAATGATGCCTCTTATGATCAAGGTATAAGTTAACTGCCATTTCAAGTTTTTCGCAATATATATTATTTAAAAAACACTTTATTCAATAATTTTTTTAATTTAATAGTAATTTACTATAAATTATTTAAATAATTCCTACTTTTTAACTGAAATTTTTATTATAATATTTAAATGTATTTATTCCCATACTATCTTTTTTCTGCTGTTGATAAAATGTTAATGAAAAATAAACCCCATAAATAAATAAGGAACACTTTAAAATATTGCATTTTAAAATTTGAAAAAAATTTAAAATTATTAATAGTAATTAGTTTTTTCTTAATAGATTAGTTATTAGTTTTTTTTCTTAATAAAAATACATTCAAATTCTTTATATTAAACTACACTTAAATTTGCCAACAAACAAAACACTTTTGTATTGCCATCTTATTCAATAATGAAAGCTGATTTTGCTTCTTTTATTTCTAGGTAAAGAAAAATGAAGGATTCCTTAAGTATAATTTTGTGGCAGCCATAGATAAATTCAGAATTCTGAAGAATTTACTTAGTCTTGCGTCTTACATCTGAAGGCTAATTCAATCAAAACTTGTTTAAAAAAATGAATTTGATGTTCTGTTCAAGATAAATGTTAAATTTTTAAACTTTTGAAAAGAACAGAAAGCTGCCAGTTCAGATTCAAGAAAAATCATTAGGAATAGAAACTTCCAAAAACAGAATATATATTTTAACAAGCTTCTCAGGTTTTTAAGAGTGAAGAACATGGGATTTTATAAACATTCTAATGTGTTGTGAACTACAACAAAATTAACATTATTTTGAAATAAATTTCCACAAATTCAAGACAACTCAGAAAACAAAAGTTTACCTTATTATCTAAAGCCTGAATTTCTTGCTGGCTTGCAGTGGATAAAAGAAAACTGTTCATCTGAGATTTTAATGGGTCATCCTAAAAGTAAATTCATAAAACTTTAGGAAATGCATAAATAAATTTTTTATTAGAGTACAAATATTGGTTGGTATTAAATTTAAAAAAATAATAATAAATAGTATTTTTTTCTGAATTCATATTTCAAATTTATAGATTGCCATTCTGAAATTAAGTTTTATAAATTTATATATTAGGTTGTGATACACCGAATACAAATACTTTTCTATTTTATATTTATCAATATTTTTTTTTAATTTGTTATAAAAATGTAAAATTTGAAAATACTTTCTAGTTCAAATCTTATACTGTATAATTACTCATTGTTATATTCCTGACTTTTAAATGATTGAATAATAAAATTGTGTATTTGCTCTTAGTACATAAGAATGCTTTTTTAAAACTGACTCCACACAATTTCATTAATAGCAGAATAGATATAGTTTCATATTTAATTTACTACAAGAATAATTTATAAATATAATTAACGGTTGCTGAAATAGATTTTTTAATTTCAAGTATAATTCTGTTGTTAAGAGGTTAAGAACATATTATAAATTCGTTTCTTATTTTAGTAATTATATTTTTTTAATGATATTTCTAATAGTAAACATTTAAAATCTTTTCAATTTTTTAATTATAGGAAGTAAATAAATATTTTAGCTCCAATACTGTTAAACTACATAAAATACTTTCAATTACTGTATAACCTTTATCTTTACTCTCTTTGAAATCAGAAATTTCTAAATCCAGTTATATTCTTTCTTTTGGTTTTAGATTTTATTGATATAGAAATCTAATTACATTATTCTAAAAAAAGTGCAGTAAAATTATTGATATTATTTTTCATCACTTTTGTTTCATCAGCAGTTACAGACAATTTCCTTTTCTTTGGGGGGTGGAGAAATAAAGCAAGTATTTCTTAGTTTTACACATTTTACAGTTAACATTCTTCTTGAACCATGATATATTCTTATGTTCCAATTTTCGGTTCTTGAAGAAATATTAGTGTTTAATATCTATTTCATATACATTAGTCCATAATTTAAAACAGTAACTAAATTTCATACAATACTATCAATTTTTTCAGAGAATTAAAAAACATTTTTACTATAACACATAATAGTTTATATGATATTAACAGATGATAGATATACTTTGAATATATACAATCAAGACAATGCAATGATTTTCTAAAATTCAAATGAATTATAAATTTAACTGGCAATACATCAAATGTTATCATTTTAAATTATAATACACTGCATCTTTTCTTTTAAAAATATTATTTCCTAGTAATAACCAGACACCACAAATTTTATTTTGTGTAATAATATTCTTAAATAAAGAAAATGGTGTTATTAGTGTATATGTACATAATTAATATGTTTACTTATTTCACATCTTGTCAACACATTTTTTATCATATAAACAGCAGACAAGTCCAAATATTTTTAAGCTGATTTTTTTTTTCTGTCTTTAATGTTAAGATGAATAAATAAAACTCAAAATACATATAACACATGTAAATATTTTTAACAATGAAATTAACATAAAACATGAATTTGTATTCCTTAAAACCTTTTAATTAAATATATACACCTGATATCAAAAATACCATTATTTACTTTTGGAAATACCAGTTTCTGAAAACTAGATTGAACTGTTTATTTTTTGTTACCCACATAATTTTATTTGCAATATACTGCTCAAAACAATCCAACAATATTGTAAGTCTTTTATAAAGAAGCAATATAAGCTAATTTTTTTTCTCTATAAAATGGAAAAAATTAATAACATATAAAAATTCCCCTTATTTTTATACTTCACAGCATGAAAATTTTGAATTTGGCATCAAAGGCAGCACAGATTTTAGCAGCAGTGAATAAGATTTGGTTTTCAACTTAACATAAGACAAAGCAGTAAAGGATGATTGACATTCAGTAAGACAATTGCTTTGATGAAAGTGGCTTCAACGAAATCATTTAAACCTGGAAAGTTGTTGGCAGGCTAGAGGGAGTCAAACACAATCTGAAGTAGCAGAGACCATTGGAGCTACACAAAGTGTGATTTCTCAGATCTGTAACCATTTTTTGGAGACTGAAAATGCTGGGCAAGACATGTAACAATCCTCAATGAGAACCATTAATTAACACAAACAACTCAAAAACAATGAAATATGAGGGACATTTTTCAACACCTTTTCTCGACTACTGATACAGTTTTGACACAAACTGTCCAAAACCACTTTCCCACTGTATATTCACTGATCAATGGCAAATAACAAGTTAACAGCAAAACATTGTCACACCTACAGAGAGAGCTATAGAGCATGTAAATTGGTGTAGAAATGAATGTAATATTCATTTGACACACAAGTCACATTTTTCTCTTCATCCTGATATTAGGCCTATTTTTTATTTGAAGAGAATCATGGCAATAGAAAAATCCTGCTTTCATGCATAAAAATATTAGATTTAGTGGTGGGGGAGTGATGGTCTATGATGACATCTCCACTGATAGGCGAACTGATCTTATTCAAAATGGAATTGACTGGTCACCAATATAGGCATGATGTCTACAGATCTATTGTAATCTCATGTTGCAATAATTAGAGGTAACTTCATGCGAATGGAAGAGAATTGCAGGATACATCAATTTAACTTGGTCAAGAACTTCCTTTTGAAGGAAGGATCATAAATGGAATGGCCAGTTGTTCTCTGCACATGAATCCACAGAGCATGTTCGGTACATTCTATGCAGATCAGTTACTGGAAGCCTACCACCCCCTACAACTCTCCAATAACTCAAAAGAGCTTTTCTATAAGAATGAGACAGAATACCTAACTCCTCAATAATAGCCTCATTGACTTTATATCTCAAAGGTGTTCAATATTGTTGGCTACATGGAAAAACTATATTTTTAACTATAAAAAATATTTCCTTTTAATGAAAAACCTTTTATGTTTTTCTCCTATTTATTATACTTTGACTAGTTTTCTTCCTATACACAAATAGTGTTTTTTCCCTTTTGTATCCAAATGCCCAATAAAACATTTTTCTACCAAGCACATTGCATTTTTATCTCATATAGTCTATTATATCTGCCACACACAATAATGTATCAATCAACAAAACAATTCTCCAGTTGCAAGATTAACATACAACTTCAATATCTTTTCATTGTTTTGTGAGCAGTGCATTATCTTACCAATTTAAAATGAATTAAATACAAGAGTAAAAATCATTGCTTTAAAACAATCAAAATTTACATTAAAAAATTTAATCAATAGAGATTTATATAATGATTATTAAATTTTTATTCAACATTGTAATTTTAGACATTGTGAAACTGTATTTAATTAAAAACACAATACTCATTTTTAAAATAAGAAAAGTATTTAGAGTAATGTGGGAAACAAAATTTAAATTATAATAAAATTTAGTACATAGAAGACACAAAAGGTTACTCTCCTGGGATAAATTAACTACTGAAAAAATGCATAATTTAGTTTATACAGACTATGACTGAACTTTAAAGTTTTAATTATATATTAACACTTTCTAATAAGTTTCAATGTTTTAAGACTTCTATCATTTCACACAGCTTTAAATTTTTGTTAAATATTACAAATTATTACTACTTTTCTAATTTTATACATTTATCAAAATTAATGTTTTATTTCCTTGCTAAAATTTAGACACACCAAAATATGAGCAGGAAAGCATGCCAGCTTTGACCAAAGACACTCAAATTCTACGCGACCCTCATCTTTTTTTTTTTTTTTTTTTTTATTATAGATATTTTTGGATTCACAGGGATTGCCTAGCTCTGCTAGATAACCACAAGATTAATAAAAACAAATGTTTTATATCAGATTAATATTATAAAAACCACTGAAAAAGAAAAATCACACAAAAAATTTTTATGGTCTTTCTTGATATATATATTTTAAAAAAGCATTAGCAATAGAATGACAACATAAAGAATTTAATAAAAATTTCAAAAACAATTGTCAAGATTAAATTTTAGTCTATAAATTGATAGGAATAAGATTAAACTTAATTATTTCACAACAATAAATTTGAATTATTTAAAAATAAGTGAATATTCAAAAAATGGTAATATTTTTTAATGTCTTGTTTTGATGATAAATGTTCTATGTTCCATTACACATTATTCAGCTACTATTGTTATGAGATTAATTATATTAATTAACTGCTACTACTACTATGAGACAAAAGGAATAGAACATTTTTAAAAAGGGAAGAATAATTAAAAAGTACAAGAAAAAAACTAAGTATAAAATATCTTAGTATAATCTTAGTTTCCTTCTCCATAAGATGCAAATTCATTTTATATATTCTAAATATATATATATATATATATATATATATATATATATATATATATATATATATATATATATATATATATATATATATTATAATCATAAAAAAAGGTTTTCATACTGACCACTTCAACATCAATATCATAGCAAGCAGTTTTCTTTGTATCAGGACCTTCAACACTAGAAAGAATATAAAATCCTCTTATAAATTTATTTACATAGCTAAATATTGAATTGATCTATGAGCAATCAGAATATTTGCATATTTAACTATATAAAGCTCTTTTCCACTTTTATTTAATGTTGGTAAAAATTTCTAAAATAACAACATTAATTCATTTATATATAATTTTTAACTTTTCTACTTTTCTATCTGCATTGAATCATTTACAAATTTATAATATGTAAATTGTTAAATTCAAAATATGAAATATGATACAAAAATTATGTAAATCATTGAGATTTTTTTCAGTATTACATAAAATTAAAGCCTATTGCAGAAGTTACACAAAGTAATTCAAATGAACAAATATTTGATTCTCAAAAAATGTATTTGAATTAATAATTTTAAAGTAATTTATATTTATTAAAAAAAGTTTACATTTTGTTTTTTTATTAAATATTTAATAAATTTATTCGCAAAAACTATAAATCACTACTTTTACCAAAGAATTTCTATTACTTAAAGGGGAAATCTAATTAATATATAAAAAATATCACATAAAATTGGGAAAACATTTATTTTACTTCAAATAAATATTGAGAGAAAAAAGAATTACCTAATAACATGATTAATTACAATTGGATCAGCTGGATGCAAAAGTTGATGCAGTCTTTGTGGAATTTCAGCAAACTTCATTCGAGAGCATTGAAATATCTATAAACCAAAAGACCCAATGTTATTACAACAAACTAAATCAGTAATGCGATTACATTACAATCAACAGAAAATCATTCAATAAGAATATTCATTGCAATTCAGCTGCACATTTAGCAGCATTTTTAATCCAATTGTAACAAAGAATTTATAAAATGCAATAATACAAAGAAAGTAAAATCTTAAATGCAAGGAATTTTCATATTCTTTGAAAAAAATCTCTTGCCTTGGAGAAAGAATAATAACTTTTCAAACTAAGCAATTTTATTAAGTTACTATATTTTTAATTTACATTTTGAATCTTAAAATTTGTTGTTTAAATAATAATAATAAAATAAATTCTGTCTTAATTAGGAAAACAAAATTTTAACTATTAATAAAAATAGATAGACAGCCTTTTGATTATAAATATTGCTTAAAATCAAAAATAAATTAATCTTTATAAATCATTCCCATGAGAAAATTGTTATCCCTTATTTTTGAAATAAAATTTTCTGTAAAAGAAATTTAGAAATAGAAAGAAACAAGATTATGCAATTTTATTAAGATTTGAAATCTACAAATTTTTTGAGAGTAAGCTAAAACGTAATATCTAAAACATCAGTTGTCAACATGGAAAAATATGCTTAAAAAAAATTTAGAGAAATATAAATTTTAAAATGTGTGTGTGGACACATTTTAAATAAGTGAAAATTCTGGTGGGATTACAACATTAATTATATACAATAGTTGGAGAAGGGAGACATTATATAGTTCATAATAAGTTTTTACATTTAAAAAGAGTTATTTTAAATGTAGCATACAAAACGAAACTGGGAATGCAAAAAAATAAATAATGGCAACCCCTTCTGACCTTTCCTGAAAAAAGGTAAAAAAAAAAAAAAAAAAATCATTGTTAAAGATTTTTGTATCGACTAAGTAAGCACTCAAGGGCCACAAAAAATAGCTAAAAACATACAAAGGATAATATTCATATTTTGACATGATTAGGCAGTTCTACAGGACCTAGGGGTGAAAACTACTTCAATTTCAAAGAATTCTAGGAAATAAAAACAATTTGGAGCAAAAAAATTTTTAATGTAATAAAAGATCTAGATTTTAGAATAAGAGAGCAAATATTTTGAACTGAATTTTCCTTTCTCACATAAAACATTCATAAAAAATTCAATTCTTTGAAAAGATTTTAAAATTTAATATAACTGCATAATTTAAGTTTATTTAATGAATAATTCACTTTTATATTTAAAATGTGTCATTTAGACTTTATAATAGTATGGATTAATAGCTTAACCATAAAATGAATATTTTAATCACATAGTACAAACAAAATGGAATGATGCTAAAATCTTTTGATACAAGGTAAAAACATTTTTAAATTATACTGAAAAGGGGTAGATTGGATAATTGCATTTTGTAACAACACATCTAGTTTAATTACTTCTTGAACATGCTAATAAAACCTCTTAAGTTGACTTAACAGAAGGTAAATTTACCAGATTATAAAAATTTTTCTCTCTTTAATTGTCTTAAAATGTCTGATGGATAATTTTACAGAAAAAGTATAAAAATATATATTTTATATTACTACAATATAATCATTAAATCTCTATGATATCAAGTGATATTTTCACTCTACTTTTTATTTCATTAAGAAGCAAATTATTCGTTCCCGTACAATACTATATTTCAATCCTGTTATACTCACTTTCTTATGCAATATGTATTTTTTTTTTTTACTTATTAGAATATTTTTAAGCACTGTGAAAGTAATGTTTGTATTAATTTTGAAGGTAAAATTGATAATTCTTAAATTTTACTTTCAATTAATATCTTTGAATTCCTACTATCTTTTAGGCAAGAAATGCAAAGATTTGTTAACTTTATTTCAGTAATTTAATAATCATTATTTGTGTTGGCTAAAATATAGCATGAAATTAATTCCATTAATATAAAATTTATGACATCAGAGTTGAATTTTTTTAAACTTATGTTCTAATTTTATGTTATTCTTTTAAATTTAAGATAAAATTTCAAATTAGTTTTGATTAATACATTTGGAAAAATTTTGGTGTAATTTAAAAGATTTTAGTCTATAAACATTAGCACAAGTATGTATTGCAATAAGAAAAATTAATACATAATGAGAAAAAAGAATAAGGGGTATTATAATATAAAGAAAAGAATAAGGTATATATTACTTAACATTCTTAAAAATAAATACTTTAAATAAATGCGCAAACTAATGTTTCATTTTGATATATATATAATCAAATGACATACTTTACTGAAGTAAAACTTTAATATTGCTACCATTGAATAAAATATTGTAAGAAGTACCAGATGAGAATAGTAACTGTAAGTGCCAAAAGATAGATCCACTACACAAGAATATTTTATATGGATTAAAACATTCTTGTTAAAAATAATCATATTGACAATAGAAGAGAACCCTCTCTTACAAGCATGATGAATGCACATTTTTGACAACATCCATTATACTTTAAAGTCAACATGACATTCAATTTCACTTTTTTAATGAGACATTTGTTATTGTTAATTACACTAAAATAAAATAAAAATATTTGTATTTGTAAAATATTTGTATTTTTATGTAATTGTTATTTTTTGCATTTGTTCATTAAATTGTATAATCAAACTATTACTCTTTATTTCATGAGCTAGTTTAATGATTCCCAATATGCATTTAAGATTAAACAGTAAATCTAAATGCATATTTTAAGTTAATCAGATGAATTTTTTCATCAGCATTAAAAAAAAAATTGAAATACTTTAACACATTTTGAAAGTGATGACAAATTAAGTCTAATTAAAAGAAATAATTATTTGATATAGAAGGTTCATTTTCTATTTAATGATAAAAATTGGTAAAAACACTGAAATATTACCATTTAATTAGAAAATATTAAAAAAAAATGACATTGAGTAATGTCTAAAATATATTAACAGTTAAATATAATAATTTTGAGAATTAAGAAGTTTACATAAGAAAAATAATAACTTTTACATGTTCAATAACAAAAATTCACATAAAAAAAGGATTAAAACTAATTTTAAAAGATATAAAAATGCATTTAAATTTTTAAAATAATATCTCAAGTTAAACTGTAAAAATTAAAATATCAAAATTAATTTTTTAATACAATTTCTCTGTAGAAAATCAATTTATATATTTACACAAACTTGTACTCATAGCATTTACATTCTTTCTGAACAATAATTATTTTGAATTAAATAAAGAATTGCAAAATAAAAATATCTAGAGAAATTTGTTCAAACTTCATTCAATATTTATAAAAATATAAATTGAATAATGGTTTAGATAAGTTCCAAATGCATTAGAATTACAAGAGAAATAAAACATCAAAGCAAAACATTATATATTTTAAAATTATAAGAATTATAACTATGATAGAACTGAAAGCATAATATAAAGCATTAATGTAATATTATGATAGAATTGAAAGTATAATATAAAGAATTGAAAGCATAATATAAGATTTGATAAAAGTAATAAGTAACATGAAATTTTTAGATAGGAATTACCTGCTCCAGATATTTGTCGCAATTGATATATTCTCTTTCATGAGCATCCTGCAGTTTGTGAGTTTTTATATACTGCCATAAGGCTCCAATAATGATGGGCCGAGTTTGTGTATGGATTCCCAAAAGACGTGCAAGTCGAGGATCTAATTTAAATTGGAGAGGCTGGAAAATTTTTAATATAACATAAATTACAACTGAAAAAAATGTGAAGTTATAAAGTTTAATTTTAATTATTTTAATTAAAATTCTATATGGATATCTGATAATAGTTACTTTCTATTTTCATTAATTTTTTTATTTATTTAAGAAAGAATGATTTAATAAGATTAACTTAAAAAAATTTTTAGATGAAAAATAAAAAATATTTTATGTTATTAACAACCCACATATTTTCAATGGAAAATTTTATGTTATTACTTTTATTTGAAGAAATAAATTAATGAACACATTTCCTTATTAATACATATCCATATATTTTGCTTAAAATCAATAAGATATCAATTTTCAAATTATTTAAGTAAATTAGAAATTTCCATATTTATTAACAAAAAGGTGAAAAACTAGGAAAAAATACAAATAATGACAATTTTACTTTTTCAATGCTACTCTTAAATAAATTTAAAAGAAATATCATTAAAAATAACATTTAATGAGATATATACTTTATTTAAATATTTTATATAACCATATATACACCAATTTTCCCAATATTTCCAGGAATTGCTAAGTGAGTCAATGCTTATTGACTTAATTGCAATTTCAGGAAAGTTTCTTTCATTCATTTCTTCTAACATTAATTTTTATTTTAACATCTAATGCACTATTGTGGTGAAATAAGGCAAATATACAATGAAATATCTGGAAAATATTTACTTCAAAATTAATGAATTCCTTAAAAACTAACCTGGTAATCCAGAAGGAGAAGTATTGTACATCTAACATTCTTGTCACCAGGCCTCTTAACTTGAAAGCCATCTGTTTCTGTAGTAGTTGGAGTTCTATGCCACTAAACCAAAAAAATCAAATCAGTAAAATCTATTTGAATCTTATCAATGAACTTACTTCAAACATTATCGACAGATAAAAGATTAAATATGTTATCTAACAAAATAAAGCAAAAGGAAACAATATTTACCTCAACTAAATGGTTATCAGGACCATAAAGATCTTTATCAAGCTCAATAACAAGACTTTTGAAGAAGGAGGAAAACTTACGCTTAACTTTACTTTGATCTGCTTTAGGTGCGCTAGGCTGAAAAATAAATTGTAATTGTTTGTTTTTAAGCTATTTCACCAGAGACACAAAAACAAAGATAAATAATAGCACATGAATACTTCTTAAATAGGCATGTAATTTAGTTTTTTTTTTAAGTAACAATTATTTAAATCTTAACATTTAATAACATTTTAAAATTTAAAACTACATATTATACTGTTTCCAAGCTAAAATTTAGAAGAATTAAATATAATAACAAAATTAAGAAACTGGAATATAAATATCTATATACCACAATTTTCTCTTATTTTAGCAACTTAAATTAGAAAGTAATTTGTCTCTACAAAGGAATAAAACAGATGATAATTTCAAAAAATAATTTAACAAAAAATTTATGAAATGTACTCAAACTACAACAACATTATAAAATTTACATTTTAATACCCACTGTTTGACATAGAAGAGGAATTTTAAATCTCCTAGAAATATAATTTCAAACAGTGAACTCTTATTAACGTAACACATTTTACAATTGAAATCAAATTAAACTTATTTTTGTAGTTAATAACTTTAAATGCATGAACAGACACTACAAAATTAATGATACAAATAGAATCACTACAAATATCAAAAGAAAGATTCGATTATCTAATTTCAAAATTTCAATAAAAACATGAATATTAGCATTTTAGAGCTAAAAAATTAACCTTAATCAAGTTTTCATGAATTAATTTTAACTTATATAGAGAATTAAATATAATAGCATACATCATCCAGCAATCGACCTTCTACTCTTAATTCCCAAGATGGAACAGTAGGTTCTTCACCAGATTCACCCTCTGGTTTTCCAGGAAAAAATGTATTGGAAATAAATATGCGGAGTTTTCGCTTTTGCTGAAAAAATTCAATTAAAATAAACAATTATGAAATAATGAAATAACAAAAACACACATAATACAAGCATTTACAAATTTATCATAAATCCACATAAAAATAACAAATATACAAATATTTTTTAGTTACCAATGAGATCATGAAGTACATTAAATATATAAATGTCAGTATACAATTCTTATTATTACACCTTATATGACCTGTAATAAAACTAAATACTACACTTATAACCATTTAGTTTTGTTTGACACTAAACAGTGCTAACAATTTTTAATGATAGCAAATTGTGAATTGTGTGTTAAATAGTTATTGATTGAAATTTATGAATTTACAATTTTCATAAAAACAGGCAAAATTTATAAACTTGAAACCAACAATATATTGGAATAAAAAAGTGATAATGAATTTTCTTCTGCTTCTATTGACATGACAGCCCCTAATGAGTCAAGGCCTTCCCAAGAACTTTCTTCCATTCTGATCTATTTTTTGCAAATGATTTCCAAATTGTTACTCTTAGGATCTTAAATCCCTCTATAGACAGCCTATCCATCTCAATCTAGGTCTAATCTGTTTTGTAGTTCTCAAAGGTTTATGACAAAATTTTAAATGTTAATAAGGGGTCCATTCTGATTAGTGTCTCCCGCAAATTTCACAAGATTTATCTTAATGAATTTGACAATATCTATATCCTTAAATAATTTGTGCTGTTCAAAATTCTCCAGACTTTATTCTGAAAGACTGGAGATGCTGTCAACATCTCCAGATTTTATTTTACAGCACCAAAGATTTTTCTCGGATTAATAAATATTCAAGTCTCAGAATAATAGCTGAGCAAAGGTCTGATAAGTATTTTACATGTGATTTTACTATTCCTTCTGATTAATTTAAATTTAAAAATCAGTATGTCACGAAAGATGTTAAGCTGTCAAAATTTGTTTTTTAATGACAATGCTCACATCATTTTGAGAATTGATATTTGAGTCTAAATATAAAAAATTAATTAACCATTTCCTATTTATAATCCTCAGTCTCTAAAATTTTTAAGCCACCAGATCTCCATATCTTTATTATTTGGAATGTATTTAGTCTTCTTTTCATTAATAAGGATTTTTCTGTTGATTTTTTAAGGGTAAAACAAGCTTCAAGCATAGCATTCCTATAGTGTGCTATGATCATGATATTATCAGATTAAGCAAAAATTTGCACTGATTTAGTGAAAATGGTATCTCTGGTATTGATACTTGAGTAATAAACAGTCCATTCCATGGCAAGATTAAAAAAAGCAGACAAGTAAGATTATCTTGTCTCACACCACTCTGTATTTCAAAACACTCCGTTGAACATCACATAATTTTACACAAGAAACTGTCAGTCAAAATAGTTTTATTAACATTAAATTTTATTAGGGATGCCCAAGTCAGCAATGACTATAAGTAGAAAGTCACAATCATACACATCAGCTGTCTTGATGTTAATAGAGACAATATAATTTAATTCCAAACTCTCTAGATTTTTCAAGAATTTGGAGCAAATTGAAGTTTTGTTCAGGTATGGATTCTTGTTTCATGAATACACATTGATAGTCACAAGTTACATCATTAGTCAATTGTGAAATTCTGTTAAAAAGGATAGTTGAAAAAGTTTAGTATTCAACAGACTAATTTCTCAGTTGGAGCATTGTGTCTACTTTTTTAAACAGGAATTAAAATGCAAATAGTTCAATCTGGTGTCAATTTTTCATCAATCCATATGGACAAAAGGATATCATATATGCTTTTTACAGTCAAATGTCCACAAAACTTCAAAGTTCAGCTGATACATGATCAGAGCTAAAAGTTTTATTTAACTTCAGAAATTTAAAGGCCAGCTCCTCTTCAGTCAGAGTAGTTTTTCTTTGTCTATCCCTGTGGAGGGTTACTAATTACACAAGTCAGATGGACAGCAATAAGAAGGTTGCTAAAATATTCTACCCATTTATTAGAAATAGCATAAGCATCACTAAGCATTACATCATTAATTCTGCAATAGGTAACTTTGGATTTGAAAACTCTTTGACTGTTGATCAGATCATATAAATTCTGTTTTTACACTGCTTGCTCTTCAATGCTCAATATCTCTGAGTACATCATCCTGAAGGAATCTTTTTTTGTAGATTTGCTTTTCAAGACATCTTGCAATCTTGTAATTATTGAATGATCCTCTAATGAATATCTTACTAGGCATATCACAGTAAGCTTTATTGTTTCAGTTGCACATTTACATTAATTGTTAAATCAATCTTTAATACTGGTCTTTTCTGCAAAATCCAAAAATTCATTAGCATTATGCAAAATCTTTTCTTTTAAGAAAAACCATTTAACTTTTACATTAGCAGCAACACTAAAATCAATAGTTTCAATTTTACAAGCAGTACTCCAAATAGACTTTACTAGTTTTTCTCCAAATAAAATTCTTATTTTCGCATCTTTTAACTTACAACAGTTAAGGATGAAATCCTTAACTGTTGTAAGTTAAAGAATCAGAAACTTGCAATTTAGAATTAAATATTTTTCCACAAAAGCTAATCACAACAAGGTAATAATGATCAGAATCAACATTGGTGTTTTGAAAAGCTCTAACATCCAAAATGTTAGAATAATGCCTGGAAAGAATTAAAACATTGTTCATTTGATTAAAACTAGCATTATCAAGAGATCGAAAAGTTTTTTTATTTTCATTTTTTATGTATATCTTGGTTTGGAAACATTGTACTTTCTTGGACCATATTATGTTCAGCTGAAAAATCTACAAGTCTAATACAATTATTATCGGCGCTTGAATGGAAACTAGTTTTTATTAAAAAGCTTAAATCCATACTATTTTTTCTTAATTTTGCATTAAAATCAATTAAAATAAGTTTCATATTACTTCAAGGACATTTATAGTAGAGTCTGTCCATGTCACTACAGAAAAATATTTTTCTCAATTGGTAATGACTACAATTACAGATACTATAAATGTGGAAAATAGTACTTTATTCTCTTGTTAATAACAAAATCTGTGCCAAAAATATGTTTTTTTAGGATTGCAGCTGTAAAAATACATTACAATTTTTATTTTTCAAAGTACCCTCATCTACCTATCTAGATTTTTAAATTGCAATTAAATTAATTTGGCGAAATTTCATTTGCTTAATTAAGGCTTAAAAGGCTACACTTCTATACAGTAATAACACATTTCAATGCATCCAAATTTCAAATCCCTAAACCATTTCGCAGATCATCTCCAGTTTCCTGCTCTCATCTAGTCCAGTTTCACGCTATTTAAACTTTAAGACAAAAGAATTTTATGGGGTTAGTTGTCTAACATTGGACAAATATCGGCTGTTATTTAAAATTTCAAATTAGATATAGAAATTCAATGCCAAAAAGTTGGTCAAATGCAAAACATTGGAAAAATATTAGCATATTTATTAAAAATTTATTTAAAAAATTACATTAAATGATTAAAAAACAAATTTGCACATAAAAATGTAAACAAGTTTTTGAAATTTCAACGCAATTATATCTGGTAAAACTTCGCGATGAAAAAAATATTAGGCACAATTAGGAAACACTTAAAATATAGTGTATCGTACATTATGTATATCATGAATTGAAACGCTCGAATGCAATAAATATTTACGTGAAAATCAAATATGATGTTGCAAAGGTGTGCAAGTGTTACGTCTTCATATGGACATAACTAGGAATGGAAGAATGGGAAAAGATATTTTATTTAATTTGTCACCAACAAATTCCTAGATTTTTGCCCATAGACAAAAAATTCCATGACAATTTGTTTAATATCAAAAATAACAAATGTTTTATGTAAAAAATCAGAGATATTTAGAGCATTGTCTGCAAGTTCTTTGCCATTTTACATAGTAGATCTATCCTTTTGATTCAGTTTTTTTTTTTTTTATTACATATAATAGAACAGAAAAAGGAAATGATGTTGTAGAAAAATATCATTAAAAAATTTAGATTTTATAAAAAAAATCTTGAAATTCACTCTAGTACTTTTATCCAGATGCAATAAAGTATGTCTGAAATCAATGAACATTTAATTAAATCCAAAACTTTTTACTATGGAAACTTTTACTGCAGAACTTATTTAAATATATTTAATATATTAATTATTAAATATGAGAACAATTAAAATAACATGTCTTTTCATATTTATACTTTTAAGATGTATAAGTAATCTAGAAAAGTATAATGAAAATCAATATAAAAAAAAACTAAGACTTATAAAATATTTTATAAAGGATAAATCCTTTTTAAAAAATGTTTCTTGCCTTATATTGACTTCTATTATATATATTCCCACAATATTTTTTTTTAAAAAAGTACTTAACTGAAAAATGTACCTTCATTGGCCTTTTTAAGGCTTCTTGTATATCAAGTCTTTTACGCATTATAGTAGAATCTAATTTTCTTTCAAAGGTCAAAAGGTCCATGTAAGCTTGAGATTCAGGCACAAGATCACGAACTTTTTGAGGTAAGATCTTTTCAGCAAGTTTCTTTTTCTTTTTGCTGGAGCTACTTGTTCCACCACTCGTATTTGGGCCAGATGTACTGCTAGCATTAGCACCAGAAGGAGGTCCACTATTTAATACAAGTAGAGATTAATATTGATTGGTTGGTTTTTATGGCGCAAGGTCCAGATAAGGACAAGCTGCGCCAATCACAAGATATTATACACCAGTTTTTTTCACCCATTAAAAGTATAAAATGGTAATATAGTTAAAATGTACATTAAAAGTATATAGAAATATAGTTAAAATGTATATTAAAAGCCTGTAAACATGCAATATATACATATATAAAATTAAAAACTTGATATTTAAATAAAATATTTCTAAATCAGATAAAATTCATAAATCCTATGTCTTTTAAAAACACAAATAGATTGCGATGGGGTGGTTCCCCAAGCAGGTCTTCTAATGTTAAAATATTACTATTAAAATATCTAAAACGCTGATGGTTAAAATCTGGGCACGCAATTAAAATATGATATACTGTAAAAGGTTCATCACACTTTTCACACCACGGTTGGAGATCACTTAAGATCAAATGTTTGTGGGTGAAACGCGTGTGACCAATTCGAAGGCAAGTCAGTCTGACATCTGCGCTTCGTGGAGATAAAACAGATAATGGAATGTGTGAAAATATGGAATGGAGTTTGTTGCTGACTTGCAGGTTCCAGGATTCCTGCCAAAGAGAATATATGAAATGTTTGAATCCTTTTCTCATGTCCATTGATGGTATTGAAGGCAAAATGGAAGTAACTGCAGATTTAGCGGCAGGATCAGCTTTCTCATTGCCATCTATTCCTATGTGGCTTGGTATCCAACAAAACAGTATCTCAAATCCCTTGTTAGTAACAATATCAATTAATTTGAATATCTTAGACACAACTGGATGGCAATTATAGTTGTTATTCCTCAAAGCTTCTAATACACTCATACTGTCAGTGTACACACAAAATTTACGTTCATTTTTAGTTGTTACCAACTGAAGTGCTCAGTATATAGCCGTAGCCTCAGCAGTGAAGATGGAGCAGGATTTGTGAAGGCTATAACTGTAGGAGGTATCATCAAGATAAACTCCACAGCCAACTGATCCTAGACATTTGGATCCATCCGTAAATACTGGAGTGTACATAGTGTACTGACAGCGATGGATTGAATAAAGCTGTTGAAGAATAGCAGTACTTGTGTCTGATTTTTTATTTTTACCAAAGGGATTTAACACAATAATGTGTGGATTATACCAAGGTGAATGTGCGTAAAGGTCGGTAGACTCGATTCAGACATCACATAGGTCAGAAAGCAAAATAAGAGATTTAATACGACAGAGAAAAGGTGGAATACTTGATGGTCTAGCATTATATAATCTCTTAAGCGCAGCACTTGGAATCGTGGAACGTAAGGGATGATGAGGAGTGGATATGATTTTAGAATAATTAAGAGACAGCTGTATCCATCGCAGGTCTAATGGTAATTGTTGGCAGATTACATATAGACTCTGGACGGGTGATGTACGAAATGCTCCACAGCAAATCCTTAAAGCAGAGTGGTGGACGGTATCCAATCTACGTAAAATGGAAGATCTAGCCGATCCATAAGCAACACAACCATAGTCAATACGAGATAAAATAATTGATTGATAAATTCGGAGCAATGAAGTGCGATCTGCACCCCAAAATGTATTAGACAACACCTCGAGGATATTGAGCAATCGCTCGCACTTCTTCCGCAGATATAAGGTATGCGGAAGGAAAGTTAACTTTTTATCGAAAATTACCCCGAGGAATTTTATCTCGTTGACCACAGGAATAGGTCTATTGCTTATGTGAAGCACAGGATCGGTATAAAGACTAGTTTTCGTACAGAAATGGTCACAGTGACTCTTACTAGGAGATATACTAAGACCATTTTGTTCACACCAAGTAGTTAGATTGTTTACAGCTGTTTGCAATTGTCTCTCAATTATATTCATGTTTAAACCCTGATATGAAATTTGTAAGTCATCAACATATAAATTCCTATGAACTGAAGATGGTAACTGATGAAGTATGTTATGGATGAAAAGGTTAAAAAAGGGTTACGCTTAAAACGCTACCTTGAGGGACACCCTCAGCTTGAGTAAAGGTATTGGAAACTGTACTTCCAATACGTACTTTAAATAGCCTAGTAGCTAGAAAATTCTGTATAAATATTGGAAGATTACCCTTAAATCCAAGATTATACATATTGCGGAGAACGCCATAACGCCATGTACGATCATATGCTTTCTCAATATCGAAGAAAATTGCAACAAGATGGTTTCTCCTCACAAAAGCATTTCGAATTTGGGATTCCAGATCTACTATGTTATCAATAGTTGATCGACCTCTTCGAAATCCGCTTCGATGAAGAGGTATGCAATTATTCTCTCCAAGATGTAAATGAGTCTAGCATTGACCATACGCTCAAAAGTTTTGCACAAGCAACTCGTGAGAGCTATTGGACGATAACTCAGAGAGTCAGATGAATCTTTGCCAGGTTTCAATATTAGAATCACTATCGCTTCTCTCCATGACGTAGGATAAGCATGCTCAATCCAGATTCTATTAAACAGTGAAAGTATGTTTAATAAAGAATCATGATTTAAATGACGGAGCATTTGATACGAGATTCCATCTGGTCCTGGGCTAGTGTCATTTGCTTTAGATAAAGCAGACTTCAATTCTGACAGTTCAAAATCACAATTATAGGATAGAATATGTCAATTATGAAATCTTAGAGGTGTCCGCTCAGTGATTCGTTTAATCCTTAGAAAAGTAGAATTATATGAATCAGAGCTGGAAACACTAGCAAAGGTTTCACCGATGACATTAGCAATATCTATCGCTGAGGAGTGTATTACAGCTCCGGATTTTAATACAGGAATGGAATAATCCTGATAAATACCATTGGCTGCTTTAACTTTCTTCCATAACTGTTTACTTGTTGTCGATAATTGATTGACGACACGTAGCGTATCCAAGATTCTCTTTGACTCTGACGTCTAACTCTTCGAGCTTGAGCTTTGGCTTTTTTAAATGCAACCAGATTCTCCACAGTAGGGTATCTTCGGAATATATTCCATTGCTTCCTTTGTTTCTTATAGGAGAGTTGGCACTTTTCATTCCACTGAGGTTTCCTGTGTTTATGTGGAATGATGGAATTTTTAGGGATAGCAACATCCACAGCTCTGATTATTGTGTCAGTGACATATTTAACGGCATCATCTATCATATCTGTCTTAACTCGTCTCACTGATCACACCCAATTGCGTGAAAAGTGTCCAATCGACTCGACTGTACACATAATTAGGTGGGTTGTGACACACACTATTATTTCCAGTCTGAGACACGATTAGAGGGAAATGATCACTGTTGTAAAGGTCATTTCCAACTTCAAAATTCAGCAATGGTAAGAGTGATGGAGAACATATAGCTAAGTCCAGAGAGTGAAATGTCCGTGTAGGTTCGTGAAAATAAGTTTTCTCGTCGGTATTCAGCAGATAGAGGCAACTGTCAGATATGAACTGCTCTATCTGAAGACCGCGAGAATTCGTATCTTCACTTCCCCACAGAGTATTATGGCCATTAAAATCACCTAGAAGCAGAAATGGAGCTGGGAGTTGGTCAATTAAATCATCTAGTTTCTCCGAATTTACGATGTCATGTGGTGGTAAATACAGGCTGCAAACAGTGATAAGACAGGTTACGTGAATTTTCACTGCTACAGCTTGTAATGTAGTTCTTAGTTGATGTGCTGTACTTGCATATGAGTTTGATGTGAATATGCAAACTCCTCTAGCATCACCACTATTATCCTTTCTGAAGCATTGAAACCCACGCAGTTTGGTGCTAACAGTGGGCTTTAGGAATGTTTCCTGGAGAGCCACACATGCGGGGTTGTAGCGAGAGATAACAGATTTGACGTCGTCTATTCGAGAACGAAAACCTCGACAATTCCATGAAACAAAGGAAGTCATTAATGGGATGAATGTTATTCACCAGCAGTGCTCATCTGAGTTTCTGATGAATCCTCAAAACTATCTCTATCTGAGGGATAGAGTTTAACAGTATCTTTTCCTCCAACGCTAGCCTGGCTTTTCTTTCTGTCAAGGAAGACCTATGAACGCCTTCTTTGGCAAGTTTTAATTTTTTTGCTTGAGATGCTCTTGATTTTGCAAGAGATAGTTTGTGCATAGCGGTTGAAGATTTTGTATCTTTTGGCTGGGGAGATGGCTTTATTGAAGTTTCCGAAATAGAGTCAGTTTGGGTGCAACAAGATCTAGTTACTTTATTAGTAGCAGTCGCACAGCTGATACCTGGTTGTGGTGTACGTGCGGCGACAATTCGTCGAGACTCCGGATAAGACACACTATTTTGATTTTGACAGAAGTAATTTTTTTTTCCATCTGCCATGATGGGCAAGATCGTGAATAGGCAGGGTGGTCGCCTTTGCAGTTGACACAAACCTCCTTAGTATTGCAGGTTACACTATCGTGGCCAACGTCTGAACAACGGGCGCACATAAGTTTACCTCTGCAAACTATTTTTGAATGGCCGAATCGTTGGCATTGAAAACAGTGCAGCAGATTTGGAATATATGGTCTCACTGAGCATCTCATATATGCAACTTTAATATGTTATGGCAAGGTTGGAGTGCTAAATGTCAAAATGAGGTGTTTTGTATTAATTGATACACCATCTCGATTCAGGGTTATACGTTTCACAGCACATACATTTTGAGATTTTAAATTTTCGAGTATTTCGTCTGTTGATGTATATATGAGGTCTGCTGCAAAAATCACTCCCTTGCAAAAGTTTAATGTTGTGTGGGGCTGTACGACCACATCCACATTACCAATTGATTTGAATGACTGTATTAATATAGCTTGTTTTTCAGAAGCAATCTCTACTAAAATATCTCCTGTTCGTAGCTTACGAATATTTTTAACTTCACCTAGATAGGATGAAATGCTCTTTTCAATTAGAAAAGGGGAGACAAATTGGAAAGAACCACCTTCAGTTCTTTTAACTATGAAAATTTTGGCATTTAGCATAGACATCTGTTGCTCCAAAGGGAGTGAAGAATTAATTGATTTGTTCATATAGTATAGCTGAAAATTCAGGGACTAGATGGCACCACCCACCACGGAGCCCAACGAGGGGATACAGGTTAGTGTACCAGTGCTAGTCAGTCCCTATACGCTCACGGTACATCCCTGAAGTGGACTCCACCCTTAACGAGTCACCCAGTAGATGTACCAATCGCTTGATCCATAAAGCCGATTGATGTGCTGAGGACTACAACACACCTCCCGTTTACCTGAAGCAGAGGCCAAAGCAATGTGTTGGTCTCAGAAGGCCTCAATTACCAGGATCCTCCTTTCCAGGGACAAGGGTCTCCATGCACGGCAAACACGTGGGTGATTTAGTCCCCAAGAGGAGCTAATAGCAACAGAGCGGCAAAAGCTACTCAAGGGGAGCCCTCAACCTCTTGCGAAGCAACCACAACGAGGGTGAAAAGGAAGAAAAAGCAGAAGAGTAGAGGAGAAAATAAAGAAGACGAAAGATCACTAGGGTACCTCGGGATTGTGACACCCGTGTTTACCTAAAGAAGGTAAACCCCCTGAGGGGCTAATATTGATTGAACATATAACTTGATTAAAAATTAGAAATTTTTATTTTTAAGAGTATTAAATTGATCATTACACAATAAATTCAAAGTTTCATGAATGAGTCAATATAAGAAATAATTTAATTACTTAATTATACCAATTTTAATAGATAAAAAGCAAAAAATCTTTAAGTCAAACTTTCACAATATTACAATAAAAAAATAGTTTTGTGAAATGTTTGTAACTAGTGGTTGGTTAGTTTGCCACTAAATGATGCTTATTTGTTCACATGGCTAATTTCTATGATTTATAATTTAAAGTGGACCTTGGAGTCACGAACTATGATGATCATAGCAATAATAAATCAGCTGCTAGAGGTAGAAATCTAACACACACAAGAACAGTTATGGTTTGTTGTTCTAGAATTACTTTTAGCTATGTGGATTAATATAATCAGATTTGGTTTGTCACTCAACTTTAAATTTTTGCATACAGAATACTTAGAGAGACTGTATAGTTAAAATGGATTCCAAATCATTATATGAACATCCAAGCCTAAGTTAGATTCAAATCCACAAATTGTTGAATTGAAAAGCAGAAGACTAATTATTCAGAATTACTATAAGTACCTATGCTTAAGGTGGGAAATACGTAACCTCCAATTTTGATTTATTTTAGCTATAAATTATGACATTTATTTTAACTATGAATTAATAATATGATTTACATAAATAGCATTTATAAATATTTCTTAAAAAGTACACATAAAATTGGGATATCTCATTTTTATTCGGCATATGACTATGATAAAGAGATTTCCATAAATTCATTCAAACTATCAAAAGTTTCATAAAAACTAAAAATTGAAATTCTTACATTAATCATAGCATTTATGCAAACATTTTCAATCAAATAATTAGTTAAATTTTTATATATTATAATAATACAATTGTGTTAACTTAAAATATCCAAAATTAATCACAATTATCAGAAAAACCACTTAAGATTTTGTAACGTTGTATAACTTTGCATGCCGAAATAATTAAATTGTAAGAAAATGACTGCCTTCTTTAATTAAATGATGAATCAATGAGGAAAAGTTGCACATGCATATCTTAAAAGACAAAACAATGAATTATTTATGAAACAATTAAAACATAAAATATTTTTGATGTATTCTTAGTGCAAGATTTTCTATTGCTTTCTCTTTTTAAAGACTAAAATATCTACTCTAATTTTTTTTCTTTTTAAACATTTTTTTTCCAATCAAATAAAAATATAAATATATTTAACATTATGACTGTATTAATTACAAAACATTAAATGCTACAAATTAATCATAAATTTGAAAAAGGAAAAAAAAACATTTCTCAGAAATAATTTAATAATACACTAAAAATATGCCTTTACAAAATTTTATGATCAGTTGCTAAATTAGAGATAATATTATTCAATCTTATTATGTTACTATAAAAAATTTATTTAAAAAGCAAGCTTTAACTTAAAATAAATAATCTTTTATTATTAATAGATATGTAAAGTTGGAGCTAAATAATGCATAAAAAATTCAACCTTTTAACTGATGCTGGACCTTGAGCTCTTCCGTCAGAACGATCTGGAACAGGTCTTTTGCGGGATTCCATTGGCATGGGTCCCATTGGGCCTTGTGGTGTACGAGCTGCTCCACCATATGTTTGTGCTGGAGGTCCCATACCCTGCCCAACCCGTCCATGCATCTCCTGCGATGGTGGGGCTGGAGAACCTTGCATGGGACCGGATGGGTATGCTGGACGTTGAGGTTGAGGCTGGAAATGATTCTACAAGAGTTTAGCATTTTCGAAATAACTTATTGAAAGTACAGTAACATCATTTTGATATATTTGATATGCAAATTACATATAAACAGTTTTCTAGAAAAAGTTAAATTTATATGAAATAATGACTTTTGAAAATTATAATTAATATTAAAGATGCATATAAATCATATTGGTAATACAATATATTTTCATCCCTGAGATGTTACAATATATAAATCAATGTTATACTTTGATTAAAAAAAAAAAATTGGAAATATAAATTTAATTTGCTTTTAAAATTTTAGGTACAAAAATTATTGTTATATTATTGCACTAAACAGAAGACCTTAGTAATAATTAAAGTAAATTAAGGTACTGTATTAAACTTAATACAGATTTGAAAAGATTACGCATATAAGTGGTTATTAAAACAGATACCTTAGATGTATAAAGAATCAATCTCCAATACCATAGTTTTACTATGGTATTGGAGATTGCCTTTGGAATCTCCAATACCATAGTAATAAATAATTATTAATGATATGTTACCAATATAGCTTGGAATCAACTGGGAATTCATTCATACAACTGTTGAATAGTGTTCAGAAGATTAAGGTTAATTCCATTCTTCAAGGAGATACATTCATCATTCTTCAAGGAGATATTGTAAAAATTCTAGATGAAATGCATGTGGAGGATATTGATTCCATATTGAATGTTCAAAAACATCATAATATTTTAATTGTATTAAGTTGATGTAGATATTTAATTACGAAAAAAATACGAAATCACGCCAACTCTGTATAGTTCCCTGGCTCTTTGCGATAAAAATTGGTGCCTATTATATTTAAATACTCAAAAAGCAATTTCAAAAATGTAGCTTTCATTCAAATGTGTTTCCATTATTTTGATAAACACCTGTATAATAGATAGCTGTTTTATGAACTAACATACACAAAAAGTCATGATTTTACTAACTAGTAACTGTCCCTGATAACCCCACAGCTGAAACAATTTTAATTAACATTTATAAACTAAAATTTTGAAAAATCATTTAATGTATTTAATTCTATACTTGGCTTAATTTTTATTTGATCTTTTAATATTTTTTCATTTTTCAATATAATCATGGTTAAGAAACAAACATTTTATAGTAGAATCATAATACTTTAGAACTGTTAACAATTAATTGCACTGTTAATAATGACATCCCAGATTTTTCCAACCTAATATAACTTCAGTCTCATAAAATACACATCAAAATATAAATAATGGCTTCAATTTGAAATACCAAAAACTACTTCTGCAATGAGTAATTATGGCTTGAAATCACTTCGTAAGATTGACATTTTAAACACAATGCACTTATCAATCTATACTTGGAATGCAAAAAAGAGAATCATAATGAAGATACAACAAGAATATTTACCTGAAAACCTGAATGAAAGTAACTCATCCAATAGCTCCTCAATAAAGAAGTTTATTGTTACTCAAAATTTATTTCAGGACACTTTATATGTGATCTCAGATGCAATTTGTATGTAAAAATTTGATAATTAAATAATTATGAATACAATGAAGAAAAAACTTGTTATGACCATCTACAAAACATGCAAATGAATGGTTAACAAGATTGAAGAACAATTTAAAAAAGGATGGACAAATGTGTTTTTGAAATAAATGTAGTTTCAAAATAAGAATTGTTTTAAAGTATGCATTATTTTGTAATGCATTTTTAAATACTGTGTTAAGCAATATTTAATAATACTTTACTAATTAAAAAGGCAGTTAAGTAAAAAAACTGAATATAAAATCTAACGCTTATTTTTCTATTTTATGAATTTTCAATTTTAAGAATTACTTTATTGGGCCATAGCAGTTTGTAAAAAGTATATATATGTGTGTGTGTACTGTATACATAAATATAATTTTATAATTCATAAACAAGATAAAATATTGGAAATAACAATAAAAAAAATACATACCTGATAAACAGGAGCAGGAGCTCCATATTGACGACTTGGTGGAGGACCAGCATGTTGTAAACCCATTGGTCTATCTGGTGGTCTCATACCAGGGCCATGTTGTGGCATAGGTCCCATTGGACTAGGTTGCATTGGAGGAACTCCTGCACCCTGAGGCACAGAAGGTGGTAATCCTGGTTGACTAGGCATAGTAGTAGGACCAGGTGGTGGTACTTGTACAGGAGTTGGACCTGGAGGAGGACCACTAGGACCTCCTTGAACATTACCTTGTGGTGGAACAGGATATCCTCTATTCATATTAGCAGCCATTGTTTAAAAAACCTAATTTTTTAAAAAAGCATACATTGACATAATTGTGCAATCAATACAAATAAAAATAAATTCATAGTTAAAATTGTTTTTATTTCTGGAATTATAAGTCAAAATATATGAATATACATAGAAAACTAAAAAAAAAATATCAGACTGCAATTGTATTAAAATACAAGAAAAACAATATAAACAGAAAGAGAGAAATACTTGCAGAAAAAAATTATTTATAAATGTAAAGAAAGAATGCAGTTTCATTAAGTTCACAACATTAGAAATTATAATAAAAATGCATTACTGCAATAAATAATACTGAGTAACATAAAATATGGATAATTGTAATGTATCAAGTCATAATCAATATTTTTATCAGTAATTAAAATAAAATTATAGATTTCACATCTTTAATTTATTAAGGACTCATAATTAATAAATATGAAATGCAACCTTTTAATTAAATATTGAGTTCGAATTATAAACTGTTGAACGGAAATGAACGGGATTAATCCTTCAAATTCCAGTTGGAAAATTTTAATTTTTAACTAATTAATCATAAACCAAATATTTTGAAATGCAATTGAACATCAAAATTAAATTTAAAAAAGTAGTAAATCAAAATTTTAAGAAAACTGTTACATGTTAACAAAATATTTCAGCATTTTCACTCCTTTTATGGACGTTTACATCTTTAAGAGAAAGGATTCGGAATTATGAAATACAATTTTATTTAAATTTGTTTCTCAATTCCAAATACTATATTTTTGAATACCTTATTTCTGTACAATTGTTGATTTCAACGATAAGGATATTTATAACAAATATTATGTACCGATTTATATTTATAACAAATATTATGTACCGACATCTTTTTTTTTTTGAAAATTGAAAATAATTCATAAAAATATTACCGAAAAATGAAAACTTTTACAACAGAAAACATATACAAAAAGTAATCTAAATGAAAATATTTACTTCAAATTGAGATTTATAACCAGTTTACACCATGTAGTTGTTTATCAAATCAGTACAACTTAAAAATTTTGACTTATTTTATTCACTGGATTTTGAATTGAAACTTGTAAATACAGGCAAAAAGTCCTGCCAGTTAAAAAGCACAACCTCTCTCGTATTCGTATTTCTTTATCAATGTTCATTAATCAAAAATTAAATTTTTAATGCATTCTCCGCAAAGACAAACTACACATGGAATTATGCACAAAATAATACACGGAATAAACATAAGCAACCAAAAAAATGAAAAAGTTGTCATGATTGAGCGATGCCACAAACATTTCGAAAAAGCACAAAAGTTTTATAAATATAGTGATGCACGTGAAGTTTTCACATTTATGAAATGATGTCCAGATTTGCAAAATAATTCAATATAACAAAATTAAAAACATAATTTTAATAAATATATCTGCTTTTAAATTAATTCTTTTTTTAGAATATGTAAATAATGATCTACGTCATTCGGCATTAAAATAATCTTATGAGAATAATTTGATGGAATATTTAATTTTAATAAGATGAAATCTCTATATATGGTTTCCAATTTAATTTCAGTAGCAATAAACAAATTTATGTAATCAAACAAATGTTGCACACTTTTGTTTTGTTTAGCCATTTAGAAATTTTCAGATAAATTCTTTGTTCTAAAGAATATAAGAACTAGATTGTTGCTTTTCAAATGAAAAACAGAAATGACCGATAAAAATAAATTTAAAAAAACAACTTAATTTAGTGATTTTGAATAAATGTATTTTTCAGCTGCTTAGAAAACTATCGCAAAAAGCTTCAAATTACAAATCGAGAATGACTGTAAGAAATTAAAGCCTGAAAAAAGGAAATTTCTGTACAGAAAAATTCGGAATACAGACATTTGATTCTAAAAACAAATTGTCAGCATTAAATTATTTAAAAATTAATTTAAATGTATGATAAAACCATACATAATTCAAGAACAGCTAGAAATACATTGTGATTTTCATATATATTTTGAAAACTAAATTAATAGGATTAACATTTGAATTTTGTATGTATCACAAATTTTCCTTATCAAAGAACAAACTAAAATTATAATGAATAAGCCATCTGTTGAACTTAAATATTTGATAAATATTTATTTTATTTCGAAGTCAACATAAGATATTGAATAATTTTCGATATATATATTAAGGTATTGAATAATTTTCAATATCTATATTAAGATATTGAATAATTTTCAAATACGAATTGGAAATGGATGGAGTTTTCAATGTAAACAAAAACAAGCCTCAGTTCACCGGAAGAGACCTCAAATACTTCCGGTTTTCTCTCGTCCCATTGATTTTCAATGGGACGAGAGAAATTTTTATTTAAATATTTTTATATATATATTTCTGTTTTCGAAAATTTTTTTATTTTATCCGTTAAAATCATAATTTTTAATAAGAGTGCAATCAGTGGTGATCTCATAAATTTTTTCAAAAATTTTTAATTTATACTTAAATAATCCTGATAGATTACCATATTTTGCGGGGAATCGCTCGTATTGGCGATATTAGGATCAATTGTTGATGAATGATGTATTGTAAACCACGTTCTAATTCTTGTTATTATTTATCTTAATTGTTCTTTAACTAATTTTTAATTTTACGCATTTATTCCAAAATTTCAGGAAATATATTTTGCGCGTGATTGAACTATAAATCATTTCAAATATCAAGCAAGGTATTATTTATGCTTTCCTTTATAGTATTATAATTTTTTTTTAAATTTTCTTGATCATGCTAGATCAATCATCATGGTATCAAAATGAGTGGAACAAAATTGTAACGATTTTTATTTATTTGTTGTTTATTACTATTTTAAACAAGTCTTGGTTTCAATGCAATTAAAATTTAAGTCTTTATTTTTATGAGTTGATTTAATATATAGCTAATTAAATTAAGGATTGTAAATATTAGTTTTTAAATTATAACATTAAATATATGATTAAAATATTAAATGAAAATTTTATAAAATGGTTTTAATATTTTTTTAAATAAAATAATAGTTAGAATTTTATTTTTTAAACCTTGAATTTATGTTTTTCAGATGTCTAGTACTTATTATAGCAATCTAGATGAAGAATCAAAAATGCAAGTTATATCTCAAAATTAACCATTGTTGGAGAAAGATTACCAGATCCATTAGATGATGATTTAAGAAAATTCTTATTTCAACGAAATAATTACAAAATATGGCCTAAAGTTTCTTTTTGGGGATGTCTATATGTATCTTGTAGTAAAGAAATGCTTCTATACAAATGAAGCATTTGAAAATTATAAGGCGCTGGATTGCTACAATTTTATTTTAAGTGGAAAAGTTCATGATGTGAAAGTTTATAGATGTGAAAGCATAAAATATGCATAATGACTTGCAGTGTGCAGGCAAGTCAAACATCTACAAAATTTCACATGCCATGAAACTGTTATTGAGTGTAGTGGCAAAATCATTAGTGGACACTGCACTTGTATGGCTAGGTATGACTTATTTATATTTGTTTAATATTATATATTAAAAATTTTTACTTGATATTAGTTTAAAAGTGGAAATAATAGACTAATAACTATATATAATTGTAGTAAATCTAAAAAATAATTTTATTTATTCTATGTAATATGTAATCTATATATATTAATTATATTGTTATTAGATTAGGAGAAGCTTGCTCTCATGTTTCAGCTTTATTATTAACTGTTGAAACTGCTGTGAGAGAAGGGTTAACTAATCCATCTTGTACATCAATGCCATGTTTATGGAATAAAGTTTCAAAAAAGGTAAGTCATTCTTAAGATGTAGATCTGAAATATTATATTTTATTAATCATGAGTTAACATTTTTGCTTTTAATATTTGTAAAGCAAAATAGTTTTTTAAGTAATCTACATAATATATCATTAGCCTGCAAATATAATTTAAAATGGACATTTATATTTAAAATAAATTGACAACACCAGAAAAATATAAAAATGTTTATAAAGATACTTATATTTTCTTGCTAATTTTCTAATGTTTGTTTAAAATTATTTAAATAATCAAATATGCCATTAAATATAAAATCTTTCATATATTTATTCAAAGGCAGAACATGTTCTTGCCTCAGAAATAAATTTTAGTCACCAGAAGACCACAACAGAATCTACTTCAATTTCATCATCTTTACCTTCAGCTGAAGCTTATACAAGTTTTCTGGATATTGTGAAGGTAAATTATTTGGGATATATTATAAATATTTATATTTATAGCTAAATTTTAAACTTTCTTTCTCATAAAAAAACAATAGCAATGTATATAAAAATATAACTATTGATAGAAGTTTATTTAATGGTAATTATGATGTAATCTTTAAATGTAAAAATTTTTTCTTCAATATTATTGCATTGAATCATTTATTCTGAAAAATTTGTAATTATTATTTGATACAATTTTATAACTATTTGTTTTTTGTTATTAGAAGACCTATTTTGATTACAGACAATCATAAATTTAATTATAAATTCAAGGTTCTCAATTTTTAGTTTACTGATTATATAATAATAATTATAAAGTTGTGTTCACAAGAAAAATCTCAGTATTTTCTTTGATTATAGATATTTACAATGACACGAAACTATAGCTACCTTTTAAATATATTCAAATGTAGTTCAATTTAGCTTTGACAAATTATTTCCTTTTTTTTTTGCAGAAACTTCAACCGGATGATGCTCCAATCTTCACTTTACTTACAGACAGTGAGGGTACAGATTCTGCAAGTGAAGGTGAAGATGAGATTCCAAATGTAATTGAAATTATAAGAAAGAATTAATGAAACAATACCGTTAATTCTCCAATGAAAAAGACTTAGTATTATTTTAAAAAGCTAGAGGGAACATCGTTGACATTGAGTCAATAGAAGAGCAGACACAAGGCGGAGAAAAAATTGTAAATGGATGAAACAAAGGAAAGGAAGAATTACAGCTTCCTTGTTTCATCAGTGATCTGCTGCAAAAGGGTTATAAAGAACTCATTGCTACAATCATGCAGTATAATTCACCAGTCACTGCTGAGTCGTTAAGATGGGGTCTTAATAATGAAAAGTATGCCATTTCTACATTTATAAATAAATGCAACAAGAGCATGTTAATTTTCAGTTCACAAAATGTGGCCTGAAAATTGACAACACTTTTCCTTTTAGGAGCCTCTCCTGATGGCTTAGCTAAATGTGACTGTTGTGAAAATGCAGTTGTAGAAATAAAATGTCCGTTCAGTTTGCGAAATCTTACAATTGAACAGGAAAACATTAAAAAAGCTTTTTTAAATGAAAATTTATGCCTTAAATCCTCTCATGCTTACTATGATCAGGTGCAAGGGCAAATGGATATTTGTGGATGTAACTGTGCTTATTTTGTAACATATACAAAATTTAGTCTACACGTAGAAAAATACATTTTGATGATGATTATTGGAAGGTTAAAAAACCAATATTAATTAAGTTTTTTGAAAAATATATATTACCTGAAATTTTAGAAGAAACAGTTTTAAAAGAAATAAAATAAAATAATATTTTTCTGTGAAAATTATATTTATTTTATTTAACATACAAATGAATAATAATTGGTTTGTATTTCAGCTACAATAAAAATATTTTTTTGATATATATAAAAGGATATATATATATATATATATTTATATATATATATATATATATAATTTTAGTTTTCTGTAATTTACATCAAATTAAGCAGAGAATGGAGTTCACTTCTTCGTTGTCGAAAAAATATATTCATATTCTTTACTGATTTAACAACTAAATATTTCAATTACATTCTCAAGTAATATAATGCTCCTGTAGCCAAAAACATCTTTAAAAAATTAATTTTAACAATGATTTAATCGCCAAACAGAAAGGAATTACCTTAATATAAAAGAAAATATGCATAAAAAATACAAATCGGATATAATTATGATAATTTTGCTTTAATATTTACTGGATCTTCAAGGTTTTTTAATTTTTTATTCAAATAATTTGATTCCTATTTTTTTCCTTCAATATGAAAATTATTCCTTCAATATTTTGATGACATATACAAACAAGAATATCTTACTTTTTATTATACTCTTATCTATAACCAATTCTAATGTAAAAAATAATAAATAAAACATTAATTTTCTTTTCTTTCTCACCGATTGAAATTTTGCTAATATTAATTCAGAAAATATAATTTATTTAAGTACATACCTATAGCTTTATATACATATTTATGACTAACTCATGCTTGTTGTAATACTGTATTTTTTGTCTAATTTCCATTTCATCTAAATTATGCCTATGTAATTTATTTAGATGTTATTTGAAATTATAAGTAAACCAAATAGAAAATAAAATCAAAATTATTTAAGGAAAATTAATACAAACACATATCAAAACATGTTATGAACTAAGAATGCAGTCAATTAATAAGAATATTACTTTGAAAATTTAAAATATAATGTTTAAAACTATGAATGAAAATTGAATCATACTTTCAAAACAAGGACAAGATATTCATGCATGTATTACAAAGATAAATAGACATTCAGTCATTATACAAAAAAGTATTCTAGAACACAAATGCATTAATACTTTAAACTGTCAAACATACGTCTTTGTAAGCATTAAATTTTGTCTACCTACCAAACGATAATCAGGTTTACATTTATTTTACAGGCTAACAATAAAAATTATATTGATTCAAAATACATATTTTCAATCAATATAATTTTTATTTTGAACTGTTTTACAAAGATCTTTATTGCTATTACTTTTCATTCAAAAATTTCAGTGAACATAATTTTTTAAATCATTAAATGGAATATTTGTAATAAACAATATATTTGAAATTAATTTATTAATCTTAATTACTATTCACTAATTTAAAATTTTATAACTAATATCTAACTTTTTAAAGTTTCTACAATATTTTATATACAATTCATTACAATAAATTTCAAAATACAGTCACTTGAAACATTTTATTAATTAAAAAAAGTCATAACTTTTATTAAGTAATTTTATAACAATGTGTTTCCTAAGTTGCACAGAGCACTCAAGATTATCAATATGTCATCTCCCAAAGATTTACTGTTAACATCTGTGTTTAAGCGATGCAGGTGGCCAAGAAGTTTTGAGAATTCTGTAGCATTTTATTCTTCTAATACATCTTTCGATGTGAACTCTTGCTTTAGCAATTTTTCTGGAATTGGAAACTTCTTGATCCTAGTAATTGTTTTTTTCCTTTTGTAAAAGAAGGAACAATTACTTTAGCCTCTTTATTCCAACAACATCTTCAATTCTGAATCCCCTATCAGCTAAAATTACATCATTTAACTGTAGATTATTCAGGAATCCAGATTTGATGGTAATATCTTGTCAGAACATCTTCCTCCATACAGTCTTGATACAAAAACAATACCACCTGATGGAGAACAAGCAATTAAAAATTTCACTGTATTATGATGTTTATAGTGCGATAATATGTTTGGGAACGTGCATCAAGATTGTATGGAGTATCGATGAAAATTTCCGAACAATCTATGATACAAATGGCATCTTTCAAAAGGGCTTCTGAAAACATTGAGGCAAATTCTTTAAAACCATACTTTTAGAAGGCCAATGTATAAATTTGGTGAGTACTGCAGCCATTCTAGGAATCCATATTCTAAATATTTTACTTACAGTGCTGCTCCCAATTTCAAACCTGTAGGCTAAATCTAGATTAAGAAGACCTAGTCAAGTTTCATCAATACTAGCAGCAGCTGCTCATTTGGTTCTAGTTTGGTCTTTATTTTTGGTTCCCAAGAACTTAACAGAAGTTCAAGTAAACCATAAAAAAAGTAATATTTTTTAATTTAGTATAAAAATTGAATTTCTTTGGCGACAAAGTAATGTTGTTAAATGCTGCATTTTGCAGCAGTGAATTTTTATACATTGTTGTTTGCACTTCTAAAGCATTATTTTTTTCTTTCAGAGCTTTCAATGTCATGCATTGATAAATCAGTCATTATCATTGCATCTTTAGTTTCCAGAATGTCTTCTAATTTAGAATTCACATCACCTATAAATAAAATTCTAATTTTAAAAATGCTAAATTAACAGAATTACATTTCTAATTGTTAATAGCACTAAAAATAATTTATGTACATATTATCCTATTGACTATAATAAAAAAACATGCTTTTAAAATTGTAATTAAATGACAACAACCCTTGAGAGCTATATTTCCTAAACAAGTTATTTTATATTCAAAAAGATGATTTTTAGCACATAACCACAATATTTGGAGATATTTTGGCAAAAACAGTTAACAGAATAATACATAGTTAATTGTGTATGAGTAATGCATTACTGTGTTTTTAACTTTTAAGAATTCATTTCTGATAAAATATTACTAAATATATTAAAAGACATTACACAATTAGAATGTATTTTTTGATTATTTACATAACAATCCTTCTCATATAATGTCAAATTAAATCTTATGATACTTGGAATAATAGTTGTAATTACGAGGCAAGTAATTCCTTAAAATCGCAACATTAAAAGTTATTAAAAGTAAAGAACAGATAAAAAGTATTAAATTCAAATATTTTAAGTTTAATTTTTACATTAACTATTTGTATAAAATCTTGAGAATTAGTTAGTTTTAAATGAAATAAATTTGACTAAGAAAAAAGTACATGGTTGTAATTTAATCTTAATAAAAATATCTTGCTAAGGTCTAAAAATCATACAGCATCTGTTTAATTAATTAAAAATAATAGAATAAAATACTTAATGTGACACTAATTGCAATAAATTTCCATTTCAATATAAAATGCAATTTATTTTACATAACAATTATCCAAATAATTTAATCGTATAATTTGAAGATATATTATCTATCAAAAATTTATTAGAAATAAACAATATGAAAACTTACAGAGCATGGGAATTTCATTATTACTTTCTTTACTGATTTAAAGTTCTTTCATATCTTTCTACCTTTCCTTCAGAATGTGGCATGTGGGTAAATATAGATGGAACATAATCAGGATGATTTTTATCCTTAGATGGTTTCCCTGTAATAATGTAAAGAGAAATTTATAAATGTATATAATTGAGAAAGAAGTAAAAACATTAATTCATACAACAGGTGTATAAAGAGAAATTCAACATGATAGATATCAATTTAAATCAATGCTCATTTTAGCACAGTACACCATATCGATCATTAAAAAGTCTCATTCTAAAACTAAGCTTCATATATTTATCTTCAACAACATTAATTTAATTAAAAATTTATAAAGGGAACTAATTTTTTCATAGAAATATACTCAAGGAAATAATATTTAGACAAACTTTAAAAATAAATCAAAAAAATATTTTTAATGTTAAAACAAATTTAATATTGTTTATCAATTAAAAAGATTTTTAGCATTAAGAGCAATTAAAAATATTAAAATATTTGTGATAAGCTTTAGATTATTTCTGCATATTTTATACAGAATTGGACAAAAACTATTAAATATTATGTTAGCGCCAAAAATGTCGCCAAAGGTTGTATAATACTGAAATTAAAATTTCTAAAATAGGAAAATGTTTTAAATATTTATATATATATGAAGTTTTAGTAAATTTACCTGTAATAAAATGTTTGTTACACAAACATGAATAGTTCGTTGAATTCAATTTTGCTGATTTACAGCCTTTTCCCACAAAATCTTACGTTCAGGTTCCGTTGGAAATTTGAACATTTTCACTTGCGAAAGTAAATTTGTTCTTGCTCGCATATTGCAAACCAACTGCTACGCAACAACTACTACCTTTATTTGCTTTCTGCATTTCATAAAAATTTTTATAAGATAATTACTTTAAATGAATATTTCGCAAAAGGAATGGAAACTACAGAAAACAAGAACTATGGTATAAAACCATAGGAATAGTAAGAAGGAAGTCTCGTGCCGGAAGTTTTCTAGGTCTCCTCGGCAGTAGCGCCCTCTACTCTACGCTTTACAGAAACTTCCATCCATACCCATTCTTTTATAAGAACGTAAACAATTCGCATTGAACGTGTTTTCTCATTCTCAGAATAACACTTATCCCAAGTAGCGAAATAGTTTGGCCCTATATTGGCCTATAGTGGCGTTGTCTAGATCCATTATTGGCGGTCTATATTGGGCCAATTCTGGATGGTTAATATTTCGTTATATAGGACCAATGTATGTTGCCAAGATTGGACCAAGCTTAGCAAACTTCATTGCACCAATCTATGGGCGGCAAGATAGGAATAATCTAGGCAGCCAAGATATGTCCTATCTTGGCTTATTGGTTTGTTGTTCATATTGGTAACAACGGATTTTACTTTGAATTACTAAATTTGAAGGAAGCTATTTTAAATATTGCAGTAAGTACACATTTTTGTCATTTAAAGCTGTATTGTTACATATTATATAAGTAAAATAAATGCCATGCTTTAAATTTATTATTTTGCATTTCATTTTGAAAATTAACACAAGTGACAAACTTGTTTACTTTTGAGCAATTCTTAAAAATTAGGCAAAATTTACAAATTATTACTATATGAAGAAAATCACATAGTTAAGTTTTAATTAACAAGCAAAAAAGAAAGAGAAGTTATGTAAAAAACTAAATACTTATTATCTGACAATTGTGAATACATGGTTTATTTATCATGTAAATAAGAAAATCGAATTAAATTTCTGCATTGCTTAATACTTGTGAACTTTAACTTTTAACTGTTTTATTTTACATTATTTTTATTTCACGAAATAAATGTTTTGATTTCTCAATTAAATGAATTTAAATCAAATTAAAAACTAAAAATTTTCTGTAAGAAACTGAATTGTGATATATACATTTAAAACCATCTTTTTATTTAGAACTCTCAAGAAAAAAATGTTTTTAATTTTATTAATATTTCTGACTTACAGCACTATTCCTGACAGAAAAGTATCAAAGCGAATTTCATTTCTTTATGAGTCTTAACACGTTGTTATTGGCAGATACGTTTGAGTCCGAAGGCTTAAAGATATGCTGCATTTACGACGACATTTGGTGTTTATAAACCTTTGAGAATGACAATCAGTTTGAAGAATGCCCTTTATTACTTCAGTAAATTAATGGCTGAGTTATTAAAAAATTGCGAACATTTTGCTTTCCTTATTTAAATGACATAGCTGTATATTCACTTATTAGTATGATCACATCCAACATCTCAAATGTGTTATGGAGAAGATTCGATTTGTGAAATTGACTGCAACACCCCTAAAATGCAAATTCACTCAACTTCGTGTTAAATATTTGGGGCACTTTGTAGGACAAGGTCAAAGAACACAAAGCAATATTAAAGTGAAAACCATTACTGATTTCAAAGGCCCCTCAAGCAAAACCGAAATATGTGCTTTCCTAAGTCTTATTGGATATTACCGCAGAATTTTCGGTATATTCTGCGCCTTTAACCGACCTGCTGAAAGGGAAGTCAAAGAAGGGAACTGTAATATGGAACAACTGCTGTGAAAAAAAAAAAAAGATTCATAGAATTAAAGAGCACGTTAATAAAGGAGTCCGTACTTTACAGCCCAGACTTTAAAAAACAATTTATTATTCAATGTGAGGCGTCAAACTTAGGAATTGGTGTAGTTTTTATCTCAGAGAAATGAAAATGGACACCCTATCCTGTTTGTGAGTAAAATATTTTCAAAGTGTAAAAAAAATTATAGCAATATACAAAAGGAATGAGAGCAATGATTCTTGGCATTACTAAATTAAAATATTATTTAGGTGGTCAGTATAAATTTATTATCGAAGCTGAACACATTGGTTAAAACTTCATACAGGATCTAACTTCAGACTTTTAATGTGGGATTTGGTACTTCAAAACCTAAATTTTGATATTGTTCACAGAAAGGGAAAATTGCATCAAAATGCCGATAGTATCAGTAGAATGCTGGATATCCAAAGATAATTCTTTTCTATTTTTCTCAGATATTAAATTAAAGTGTTTTCTTTTAAAACAAATTTCAATTGTTGTTTCATGTGTATATAATTTCTTTAAAAATTATAATATTTTTATAATAGTAATAATGTGTTTATTTGTAAATTTAATAAGTGCTGCAATTTCTGTTGTGTTATATAATTATTTTGTGCTATTTTGATATACATTTATTTTAAATTTAATTTTATATGATTCCATATAATTTTGTGTATCAGCCAGAGACCGATTGATCAGGGCTATATGTAATACTAAATTTTGCTCTTTGTTGTTTGTGTGTGTGTTTTTTTCTTCCTTTTTTTTGCAGGTTGATTTCCGTAGAATAGAGAGAGAGAGAGGAAAAACTCCGGGGAAGGAATAATTTAGTCTGTAATATCTCATAGAGACAGCACTTGAGATTTCAGGAGCCTCTGGTGGGGAGGGTTGGTGCCAGGAGCTGTCTGAAGAGGATGCGTTTTTTTTCTTTGTATTGATACTTACTTTTGTGCGCTACGTAGGTGTGAAAGAATTTTTTTAGCGAATCCAGATATGATCCGAGTTATATCTGGATAACAAAGAATCCTTTGTAATTTTGTTTCTTTGTTAATTAAATGTGTTTGTTTTCAAAATTTGGAATCATTAGTTTGTTTCATGACATCATGCAACTTATTTAAAATAAAATTAACAATATTTCTTTGAAATGAATTTCTAAACTTTGAATTATAAAGTAAATTGTAAAAACATTTTCTATTTTTTTTTTTTTACGACAAATACTAATGCATTTGTATTATATTAAAAATCTTATTTTGATAAATAATTACATTTCATTTCATAGTCTGTTTCATAATATTTAAGTAAAAAAGTACAAATAAATTTATTTATTATAATAAAGAGTTCAAGTATTTAATACATTAATAAAAGTAATTATAAATATAACTATAATATATATTTAATACTATAGTATTCAAATTAAAGATTAGTACTTACTAATTAAAGATTACTGTAGTGTTTTTTTGCAATTTAAATTAAAAATGCTTTATTCAGTTAATCTTTATTAAAAACTAAAATTATTCTAAATATTTTTCTAATTTTAAAAAGCAATTTCAACTAAGAAGGCTTAAATAAAATAAAAATACTTTTTAAAAATCTTGTGAAATTTTACCAGAGAATTGTATTTCGAAATTATTATAATTATTCAACTAAACTCTTTATATAGTTGATTTTTTAATTTTTATTTAAATAATTATCATCACGTAGGTCCTACAAGTACCTATTACTTATTAGGAAATGTATGATCGAATAAAGAAATATATAATAAAATTTTAAAGCATATCGACCAATTAAATTTAACTTGCTTTTAAAATATTCAATGATTAAAAATATTCAATTTCATTAATTTCTACAAGATATTTGAATTTCACGTTCTTATATAAACAGCACGAATCAAGTAAATATACACTTGTTGCTTGGTTGTGGATGAAAAATTTAAGCAAGGTGAATACTTGGTTTGGTGAAAGTTCCATTGATGGAATTCGGTCATAAGTGACGTCATTACGTGGATGCTTGGTGGATGGCTTGTGGACAGCTCTGGTAGTCATCCACCATGCATAGGTCCGGGTGACAGTAACCAAGTTTGCTGCCTGAATTATTCCGCCAAATTATCGCAACTTCTTTCTTCAAGTGCGCGTGCGTTAGAATTCGCATTGTGAGCAGACGTCCAGGGCTTGTCACAATCATAATATATGGCTTAGTTTTAAAGCGCTTGTGAGATAGGAAAGGAAATCGATTATCGCGTCAGATATTTTGGATAACGGCATTTGTACGATAATCTTTACTTAATATGCAGTGAAATAATCATTTGTTTTTTCGCATAATATAGTTTTTCTAAAACATTTTCTTAAATTTTGTAAAATATTTAATTGCATGAAGACAGTTTATTGAAATTTCAATCATTTTTCAAAGGTTGAATTAATTCTAATGAAAAAAAATTTTTTTAAAAAATTATACATTATGGAAACACAATGTTTCTCGCGTGAATTAAATATTCTCAAAGAAGAAAAAATGTAGAATAGAATAAAAATTCCGAATCTATGTTCTTTTATAAAATAAAAACCCTATAATTTCCATATTTATAAAATTATTTGCATTGCGAAATAATGTAAAATAACACGAGACTACAATAAATGAAATAATTTCATGGAAATTTGAGGAATTTTTTAAACGAATTCATTAAATACTTGCATTTCTGAAAAATTATGGTTCTGAAAATATTGTTCTAAAAATATACAATATCTAATATAGCATTAAATATTCTATTTACTTTACTCTTGTATTTTATTACAAAATATTTCATATTAATTCTAAAGGTTATGTAAAATTTTAAAACATTATAAAGAATATTTTAAATTTTATTTGCTTTAAGAAATATATAGCGAGATAATTTTAATTTGTATATGTTCTAGTATTTTATTGATTACACTTTTCTTCTCTTTCATACTGTAAATCTATTTGCTATCATATTTATTAAAATAATTTTGGCATTATAAAATTAATTATTTTACTGTGCTGTAGATTTTAAAACAAGATCACTAATACAAGATGACAAATGCAGAATGAATAGATATTTAAAGAAAAATCTGTAAAATGAGTTATAAGTATAGAAATGCATAGAGGCTACATTATTTATACCTATAACTTGATTTAGAAATATTTAAAAATGGTAGATACAATTGTGGTTAAAAATATGCAAATAAATTCCAATGCTTTTGATATTGCATAAAAGTTATTCAACTGCATATTAATTTAAATACCAAAAAATATCTTTATTTACAAAACAATGTAAAATTTAATTTATCTAATATTTCATTGTAAACAAAGCATAGCTTTAGTATAAATTACAAGCAAAAGTTAGATGACTATTGTAAAATAATTGAAATACTTTTGCAAAACTTTAATGTAATGTAATTTTATTGATAATGTCATTTCATTGCTTAGTGTTATTCAAAAGAAAAACTGTAATGCATAAAATCACATGACTTTTATAAGGTGAGCAATTACATTAAAACTTTTAATAAAGGGCTCTTGTAATAGATTAAGAAAAAAATATATAAGGTTGTGTAGATTTCAAATACTTTTCTAGGTAAATGTTACCTAAAAAAATAGATTCACTATAGTTTTCATCCAGGAATTTTATAAAAACAATTTACCATAGCTGAAAATCTGAAATTCATGTTATAGATTTAACACTGTTGTCCATTCAAGGGATCTTGCTGTAAAGCACTTCATGGGAAATTCCTTCAAAGGCTAATACTATAGTCTAGTGAGGAATGATCATAATTCTATATTTCAATTTAGCTATTTATTGTTTTGATTGCCACCCACCCTGTCTAGTGGCCAGAGTGCCTGACTGCGGATAGAAAGGTTCTGGGTTCGAATCCCTGTTCGAACACATATGTACTTTCTTTCTTTGTCATGAATGGTTGCTTACCTTATAAACAGGTACCTATGGCATGTGTGTGCTGAGAAAGTCGGGACTCCACACCAAAATATGATGCAGCTGGAAAAGTGGAGCAGCGCACCCCATAATGCTAGCATAACTGGCACAAGACAACAACATTGTTTGGACTACTATTTTTGCTAATAAATGGTTTGGATTTTGATCTTCAGTTCAACAGTGTGTGAGTTTGATTTTCACTTGGGACTTGCATATTTCTACTTCAGAATTTACTTTAAACTATAAATCCTAGTTCAATTAGACTTTTTTTTTATATACAAAAAAAAAAAAAAAGTGACAGCAAATTCCAACTTAAAATATTTTTTAGTTATAAATGTCTTATTAACTCAGAATTTTTTAAAAACTTCTTTCAAATTATCCTTTAGTAATATATGTGCTTTTTAATTATCTTACTTTATGCAGAAATGATCATGTTGGGATAAATGTAATCCAGATTAGAGAGTTTTTTTTGTCTAATACATGTAGAGCCAGAAATATCCACATTTGATTTGATGAGAAAAAAATTACTTTTAGCAAAATTTAGTGAAAATTATTCTGTTCACTTGAATCATAATTTCTACCTTGTTAAAATGATTAATTGGAAAAAAAAAAACTATTAATTGGAAACTATTAATTGGAAAAAAAAACTAAAACTAAAACTGTTTATCACAAAACCAAAAATCAAAATGATATAAAGTTAGAACTACTCACAAATAGTTTGTGGATAACATATTTCAATTGCTTTTAATATAGCATCAAAAGACTTATTTTCCCTATGCCATTCAGTTTTAATTGCATTGAGTTCATAGGATGAGACTCTCAATAGGAATGCTTTTTCATTTACTACTTTTCATATTTTCCATTTACATATTTCTGTTTGTATATAATTTCTTTCATGTCCATATATGTATATTTGATTACAAAATAATGATTTTTTTCCGGAAAAAAAATGCAATATTTATCACTTATTGTTAAATAAAGATGTTTCCATATTTTTTAAAAAAATTAAACTGAAGAAACAAATATTATGTGATTTATCATATAAATTTGGCAAACGGAAATCAAGAGTGCAAATATTTATAGATCTCCTCATTTAGTTAATTTTGACTTTATTTTCTCCTTGATTTATCAGTTACGGAAGCCATGAAAATCAAGTTGTATAGTAGACAATTTATTTTAAAATTAACACTTAAAATTAAAAAATAGATTTAAAAAAAATTGAAATTTATAAGTTAATATCTTTTGTTTATTTTTCATGCAACTAAATGTCTTCCTTTTATTAAATTATATATCTCAATAAATTTGGATTATTAAAGTAATAAAATTTATTAATATTCTAGTTAATTTTTTATGCACCTGGTTTGAAATCCAAGTAAAAATAAGGAATACCATTTTTTATGATAAATATAATTTCATAAAAGTAACCAGTCTGGAAGTCTAAAACACTTCCATTTTCATATGCTTAATATTTTAGGAGATAGTAGAAGAGGTTATTTGGGAAAAAGCGTTGTGACTTTTTGAAAAATTAATAAGTTTTCTAGATAATATCTCCTGCAGAAATTATGGCAACAGTAGATGTAGATTGAAAACTTGGGCTGATATTATTTAAAGAATCCAGACTTAAAAGAAGAGATTTGATATTGGTTGGTTGGTTGTTTTAAGAGTATAGTTCGTTTGATACAACTATTACATAAGAAACAAACAAGCTAATTAAAGATTAAAGTGATTGCCTTAGAGACTATACATACTAAATGCTCCAGTGATTATTATTGCATATATATATATATGCAAATGGATCTTGTTTTTCACTAGAGAGAAATGCTGGAGGTGGTGTCTTTTCTGATTTGTTTGCACACTTCAACCCTTTACCACATTATTTGATAGAAAAGTGGAGTGCATTAGTGTGGCAAATCAACAACTGGTTTTTAGATATGAAGGTTTTGATAAGGCTATCTTGTCAGACTCCAAGTGTGCAATTCAGGCTACCATTTTTAGGAAATTAACTTATTTGCAAAAAACCAACTCCTGCATTTAAGTAAATTGCAATCATGCATTTAAGCATATAGCAATCCCTAAATAAAAATGAGCAGTGAATTCCAGTGTATGGCAAAGTGGCTATCCTTTACTTGCCACAAAAAACAGCAAAGTGGCTGTTTTTTTATGGCAAGTAAAGGAATTGGAATACTAATAATTCCATGGAACCCTTTCCTATATTCTTTTATAGTACGAATTATTAAAGAACATATGTATAATGACTTCTGATTTAGGCAAGTAAATCAAATTTAAGAAAAGTGCTGGAGGTAATCCCTCTTAAACATCCTATTTACCCCTTATCGATTTTACTGTTGCAGCTTTTTGTTTTGAGATAGGGCATGACTGCTTTGCAGTCTTTTTTATTCCGACTTAAAGATTATGACATTCTCTAACTGTGTACTATGCAAAAGTGACACTATTATGGATGCTTTTTATTTCTATGATTCCCTTGAAGTGGGCATTTATTTAACAATATTGACAGGCAGAGAAAGTTCAGGATCTTTAGTCTATTTGATCTGTTGACTTTTTCATGTAATTTTTTTCTGTATTTCAATATTCATTCTGTTTCTGTTCTTTCTATGCTTTTGTGCTGTGTGTGGTTCATATACTAATTTCACATATATTTAATTATTTAAATATATTTATATATATATATATATATATATATACTTAGGGATTTAGCGTGATATACCTAAAGTTTTTGAAGGTCTGAAATTATAATTTTTCAAGTATTATTTGAAAAATTATAATTTCAGACCTTATTATTTTGCGAATTGCTCTTGCAATGCATACCTTTATTCCCCTCATGAGGCTTACCTTCTTTAGGTGAGTTTAAGTGTTTCAATCCTGAAGTACCCTGAGATCTTTATTCATTTACTTTTCTTATGTTCAAATGATGTTCAACATCCACCATGCTACTTATTTCACTGAGCTGATTGGAAAAATTTTACATTTCAAGTTATAATTACTAGTGATATCAGGGAGAATAAAAGTCTTAATGAAATAATAACTTCATTACTACATCCATTGCAGCTACAGATGCCAACATTCGCAAACGAGGAGTTAATTTTTCAAAAAATATAAAACCATGTAGAAAAAACATTGCAATGATACTTATCATAATCAAAGAAAAGTCTGGAATGTTTCCCTCTTTGACAGATCAAATAGCTTTTCAATGAGCTAAATGTATTACATGATAGAAAAGTGATGGAGAACATTGGATTAAAATTGTATCCAGTATAAACACTTCTGTTATTGCAAAACAGATGTAGGATAATGTCATAAAAGCATGCAGTGCGTATCCTGAAAATTGAATCTTCTGTCTAGAAAAATGGTCAAAAAATCTGATGCTTCAGAAATGCTGTAGCTTTTGCTTATTCGGCAAGTAATTATACTGAACCTTTTCTTACTCATGAAAATCTTACTATGTCAATTTATGATATCAATCAACAAAACATCTATCATAGCTCATTGATTTCATAATTTTTGAATTAAATACAACATTATCTATTGTCTAACACTCTTTTCCTCATCCTAATAAGATATTGTACTCTGTGCTTCTCTCAACATTCTTCTGAAAATTCTCTTTAAAAAAATTTGCTACATGTTTAATCTTATTTGGAAGAAAGACATCTCCAGATAATTGGAAATCTGCTTTCATAATTCCTATACTAAAACAGGGTAAAGATCCAAAGATTTGTAAAATTAAGGACTAATAGCTGTAATCAATTGCCTGTGCAAACTTTTTGAAAGAAACGTCACTATGTACAATTGATGTATATCTTTAAAAGAATGAATAAATCCCCCTTTTTCCAAAGTGGCTTTAGGAAGTCTTGATCAACATTCAATAATTCAAGCAAAACCTTTATAAGGTTTCCTTTTTTAAAACAGCTATCCTGTGTAGATCTTTCTCAATATCTGTAAAGTTTTTGTATGTTAGGACATGCTATTTTAAGAAATCCCTTTGACCTATAAGTTTTAGAAGAAATTAACCAATATTAAAAAATCTTTAAGATTTTTTAGAATATGATGGGTATCACTTATTTACTTTTTATCTTGAAGAAGTTTCTCAAGAATTTGTTTTAAGTGTAATACTTTTTGTTTTAACTATCAATCCTATATTAGTAATCCAACACACTGCAAAAGAATCATGTTGATTTATAAATTTCATTTTTTTTGTAGAAATATAAATTTCCTTGAGAGATAATTTCAGACCACTACCAACAATATTGTTGAATGGTCAAATACAAATTTGTTTACTATTTCAGCACAAAAGGAATTGGTATTTACTTTTTTGGCAACTGCTTCATTATGATCCAGAATTGGCTCTGAATAGCACACTTATTTGCTTTCATTATAATTATAAATTTCTTTTTAAAATATCCGATAAACATCTGATATTCTATTTGTTGTCATGAAAGCAAATAGAAATTCTGATTTTCTATATGTTACATTTTATTTATTTGTTGAAGTTTGAAAATAATTTGTTTTGTTTGCCTAAAAATTTTTTAGTCTGAGATTATTAAACTTAAAATTCATTACAATTCAAATTTTCAAAATTATATAGTAGTGTCTAATTTGAATGTAATTTTTTCTGCTGTTATAAATTATTTAAAGTAATTAAAGTATATAGTAAGATAAGAAGTATAAAAAAATCATAAAAATCAAATTCAAGTCTTGAGATTCTTGATATGTATGTATAATTTGTCATAATTGAATGATACTTTTGTCTATGCATTGTATGACTACTTATTTTAATTATATTTTGTTTGATGACTTTCAATAAATTTAAAGTTTCTTAGAAGAAATTTCTATGCAGTCCTGTTTTTCATTATTGCCATCTTGTACAATCATGTAATGTGTATATTATAAAATGTACTAGATAGTCAAGTTATTGTGAAATTCTGTATAATCAAGAGTATGTAAAATATTCAAATGAGTGGGGCACTACATTCATATACAATATGATGTGCTATTTCCTTTTCGTGTGGGATTTTCTATGTACAAGGTCTTGTTGAAAAAATTCATTCATATGAAGTTGTTTTCCTTATCCTTTCTAAAGAGACAGTCATGTTAGGAATAACTTCTTGGTGTACTCCAGGTGTGGAAGGAATAGGGGTAATTTCTATTTCTGGAAACAAAAGAGTCATTTCTACTTCTTTAGTTAATTTACCCTGGGTTTCCTTACCTTGAAAAGACATGTTTAACACAGAAATTCAACCTGCATGAGCAGTGACTTTAAATCTCAGAAAATGAGATCTAGTCAGCATTGCCTGAATTACTTAATAAAGCAGAATATGGAAGCAATTCACCAGGCATACTAGAGACTCTCTTAGGACACCACAGTACTTTACCTTAGGTAAAGTACTGTGGTGATAGCACAATGATGGCATAGCACCTAGGTTCTGAAAGAGAGTTTGCAATTTCTTACAAAGCTCTCCTTTAAAAAAATTAAAGAATGTTTAGCTATATACCATTTACGGATGCACCTTGTAACCGCTCAGGCCCTAAGATTTGTTAATTATGATGGGATTATTAAAGTACTTCTCGCATCTGTATGCATATATATGCATTAACAGGTTTCTTTATATTTCATTAAATGCTTAAATTTAATATTTTAAAATATTAAATATTTTATTTTGTAAGACACTGTAATAAGTGTTAACTAAATTAACTGCATGAATAAACAAAACAATTTTTTTTCAGTTAATTCAGCTTAGAAGAATTTAAAACTTCCAATTTTCTTATCTGTAATTAATTTGTTGGCATAATTTTAAAATAACTTCTAACAGCGTTGTGTTCATATGATATTTAATTTACCCATGGATAATATAATATTATTTTTAGTGAAGGTCAACATTATAATCTTTGCATCCGATAGGATCACAAAAATCTGTTTTTCATATTGCCTAGACACTTCTCAAGAGAGGATATAATGTACCTGAAATTTCTAATTTCATATTATATATATTGAAATAATAAATATAAATAATAAAGAATTATTATTAGAGTCATTGGACTGGACTTTAAAATGAGCTTTTTATCAAAACTTTTAAAAGTGGAAAATCTTTTGCATTATTTTTAGTTATTAGTACTGTAAAGTTTCTTTGGATGCTCATGTTTTTTGTTTTTATGAGAAGAAAAATTGGAACATAGGTCATGATTGAAAGACTATATTTTATATAAACCCATTGAAAAATTTATTTACAGTTTGTCTAAATAAATATTTTAATGCTGTGTTATTTTATGTTTATTTTTGCCTTGTTTTGAATCATTTCTTAATTTGTCATTTTGGTTAAAAATATCAAAATTCTTACTGTCAAAAAGTGAATATTAATTAAAGCTTACAAAATGTGTGCAATATCTTATTAAAAATGTGTGTTATTAATCACAATTTAGTCCTGACTTTGATAACATGATGAAATAAATGCTTTCATTTAACATGGTGACATTTGATGTTTTATGAAAGCTTTGTGTATTAAAAAAATTAGCAATGAGAATGATAATCAGAATAATATACATAACTTCAATATAAAAATTATTTCATGGAATCCATGATTGATTTCGAAAAATAACTTCAAAAGGAAAAATTCCACTGCTAGAAAATAATAATAATCCATTAATAGAAAACCATTGAAAAATCTGTCTTGTTTATTAAACGTTTTCTTTTTTCTCAGTTTTCATCTAGATATTTTTTTTCAGAAAAGGCAATGAGATGGCTAATGTATATTGGCCACAAGCTTCATCTAATTTCATTGCTTCAGAAATTGAAAAGACTGAAGTTTATAGGAAACTTTTAATGAGTCTCCAAGTAAAAATATTTCTTTTTTATCATTATCTAATAACATACATTTTATCCCCTTTTATATAAAAATAAGTTTTAATGTAAAATTATCTGCAAAAGTTATTAATTATCTGCAAAAAATAAGTTTTAATGTAAAATTATTTTATACAATTTAAATCGAATTTTTAAATTATGAATGTAATATTTTCCTTGCTTTTTCTATTATATTTGCATTTTCAAAAATGCCAAAAGAATCCTTTTGTATTGATAGCACTTCAGCTTAAATTTTTCTCATATTAAATAAAATTTAAAGTTATTTGCTTTATAAAATTTGATTTTGTATTACAATAGAATTAGTAGTGTATATGGGATAAAGTATCAAAAATGAAGATGTTTACTAAAATAAGAATCCTTTAATAAATATACTTTTTATATTTTCAATTCTTTATATTTTTATTCTGTTGAATTAACTATTCATTTGATTTATTTAAATTTTCAAAATTTCCAAAAACATTGTGTCCTGTAGGGAAAAAAAAAGTTTCAAATGTATATTATCAGTTGTGAATTTTTTTATTTCCTTTCATATTCCTTAAAATAAAATTTATGCTAATGCCACTACTATAAGGAAATAAATAAAGTTTATCTATTTGTTGTGAGATTTTTCCTGACAGACAACTGAAATCAGTTTTTTATGTTTATTTTTTAGGAACTTATTTTAGACTCAGAAGTATCGAGTGATTCTTTGGAAGACCAAATGAGAAATCTAGTCTCAGAATCTGGTATTTAATATTTTTATTCAAAGCTCAGATTTTTAGCTACGTAAAGTTGTCAATTACTTGTGGTTATATGAAAAAATAATTTAAAATGCCATTTTTGCAATGGATATCTTCTACTACTTGTATTTCAGTGTAATATTTAATAATTTATTCTTTATAATCTGTAGTTTTAGCACATGCAATGAATAAATGTAAGTTTCATTATAGGTTATAAGCAAAAGATACGTAATTTAGTGTATCAGCATATTGTAAAAAATCCAAATTTGCGCTGTAAGATTCAGCAGCGAAAGGAGCCATTAGAATACATTAAAAAAGCTCAAGTATGTATTATAGCTAAATATTTTAAAACTTCAAACAAAAATATTGTATTCATTTTTCTTACATGATGTTTTGTTATTTAATGTAATTAAACATAGTGAAATGTGATTTTTATGAATGAAATTTATTTGAATGTAAAAAATGGGAAAATTATTAATTAATCTATTGAAAATTGTATCTTATTATGGATTTAATTTATCACTTGGAAAATTGTTTCTTGTGTCTTGATATGTTTTCAATTTTTTAAGAAGATACCAAAGATTTTTATGTGAATAAACATACATTCCAATGAATCTATTTGTTCTATAAATGTTTTATGGTGGTATTTTATAAATCCTAAATATGAAATTCTTTATTGAAAAATTACTATATTTTTTAACTAATACTGATAAATTTTTATTTGATTTATATCAAATTATTTAGATATATTTTGCTGAAGCTTTGATAGTAAGAAAAGAAATGTAGACATATTAGATTATTTCAATAATTTATTTCATTTATTGCTAATAAATATTTTTAAATAGTTACATTTGCATGTTTTATTGCTATTATCTTAAATCAGGATTTTTACTGACATTTTAGAAAAGCTAAATGATTATTTTATTTTCCTGTATATAATCCGCAGATTATGTGTTAAAAATTTCAAATTTCATTGTGCATATTATATGTAACTGTGAATAATCTGATACAAAACATTCCCCATCAAAAAAATTTACAACAAAATTTTCAAAAAAAAAAAAAAAACATTTAAATTTTATAAAATAAATAACATGATGTCGTGACTCTGCTATCATATTTCATCTCTAGTCAGATTTGTCCAACTATGTTCAAGAATGAATTTGGTTTATGGTAAAGATAACAGATGCAAAAAGAGTCACTATTATCATTCCAGATTTTGTCTTGACCTGAGTTACTTTGTTCTGAAAATATTTAAATTTGTATACCATCATGTGGATGCAAAAACTTTTAAGTTATAAAGCAGATGATTTTAAACAAAAAGCTATAAAGAAAGCAAAAAAAAAAAAATGCTGACAAATGTGTTAAAGTAAGATAAAACAAAACATGCACAGTACAAACGAAAAAATTTATCCAACACACAATTTGAAAGTAATCCATTTACTGCATTTAATTATTAACTAAAGAAATTTTATTTTTAAAAAAATATGTCTACCCTAATTTTAAAAATTATTAAATAAATAAATAAATAAATAAAAATCAACAAGTTTTACTAGCTTCTCAAAATTATTGCTCTTGATTGATCTCATGCTTTCATTTCAGTTTATCATACTTTGTGATGATGTGGATTCTAATAAATCTTTTTCATAGTAACTGTTTTTTTTTTCAAGTACCATTTATTATATTTTTAATCACATTATTTTTTTATTTTATGTAGCACCCACATTATCAATATTTTTAAATATTCCCAGAAAAATTTCCATGGAGTATTCGGCGCTTTTTGTTTTATTTGGAAAAAAAGGCCTTGCAGAAAAAGGTTTAGGAGAAAAAAACTTTTTATCTTTCCCCTTGTGTTTGCTTTAACATTTTATTAATCATATTTTTAAACATAATTTTATATCAACAATGAAATACACTTTCTAAATTGAAGCTGAATTTCAGAAGAAATGCTACTTTGATAAATTGTTGAAGCTATGTATATATAAATATATAATGTGAACAGATTTAATTTTTTGCTTATGAAAACTAAATGAATGTTGAATATATGATATTAAGTTTTTTAGTTTAACTTAATCCCATATTTATAATATTGTAAAATTTTATCTAAAAGAAGTTTAGATTATAGATGTTTCAGTTTTACTTCACAGATGTAGTATAACAAGTTGAAATGTTTTGTTATGGATACAGAATATTATATTTTTTATTTTTAAATTACAGGAAAATTGGGAACATAGAATTACTAAAAGTTTAAATAATATGTCTAATGAATTAAGTATGGTCTTTTCTAGAAAAGTAAGTGTTTTCACATTATAATTTAAAGTTATCAATATATTTATTTTTAATTGATTAGTTTTTAGTTAATTAGTTTTTATCTATAGTATGTATATGCAATTTTGTATATTGTTAAAATATCTTGATATTTTTATAGTTATTATAGAATTTATCTTGCTATTGAAATTTCATTTTAACAATGTTTTTATTATTTTATTACTGTATTTTCCTGTATAATATCCATGGATTATGTGTCAAAAAAGTTCCGAATTTCGTTGTGTGTATTGTGTGTATTATAAGCTGCCGCAGATAATCTGATAAAAAATATTTTTCACCAGAAAAGCTTATTATAAAGGTTTGAAAGAAATGTCGTTTATGTTTCATAAAAATAATAACAGATGTCGCTATGACTCGGTTGTCTTATTTTAACTATAATCAACATTGTCCAATTACATTCAAGAACAAACTCAGTTCCTCTGAACGATATTAAAATTTCAATTCATAAGCGTCATTTCACTTTTTATCTTGAACTGAACTTTCTTTTTCTGAAAGCATTCAAATTCGTTTATCATCATAGTGAAGTGAAAATTAAGTTACTGAGCAAATTTTAAACTGAAAGCTAGAGGGAAGGCAAAGGAAAAAGATGTTGAAAAACGTGTAATGTAAGATAAGCATGTAATGTACACAAAAAACAAAACATGTAATGTACACAAGGAAAAAAGTATTCCATTCGCAGTTAGAAAAGAATCCATTTCTTTCATTTAACTATTAACCAAACAAATATAGTTTATTTTTAAAATATATCTAACCTCGTTTTAAAAGTTATTAAAATCAATAAGATTTACTAGAATCTTTTTGGAATTATGCGACTGTTTTTTCTCCTTTGTTCGATAAATGGGGCTTGTGGATAATATGGCACTGCGGTTTATATTCAGGAAAATACAATATATAAAGCAGTTATTTAAATCAAATATCAAACTTTTTCATAAAAATTTAAAACCCGAATGATTTTTTATTTTTTAATCTTGTATTCCAAAATGTTAACCAATTTTAAAATATTAAATAAATTTCATTGAAATTAAGATAATTTAATGTTAGAACCAAAAAATTTTGCTATTTATAAATAGGGAGAAAATAAGCAAATTTTAAAAAAGTTTGCAAGACTTGAAATTTAATTTATTATTGTAATAAATTTTTACTTTAAATAAAAAAAATTTTTGTAACTAATAAATAAATTTCACTTAGATATTTTAATTTCCAAATTTAATTTTTTACTCTTGTATAAAAATTGTTAGCAATGATTTTTCAATTTGTTAATTATATAAAATTATTTAGCTTGAAATTTTTTTACACTGATATTATATAAATTGTTATTTATCTTAACATTTATAACTCGAGGTAATTCTAGATAAATTAAATTTGCTACTTAAAAACTGTAGATATATCTCATGATTGTGCTGACAGTGGTGCATGAATATAATTTCTCATATATTTTCACTGTTTAATTTTGTTCACATATATGCATATTTTTAAAAGTCTAATAAATCATATATTGTATAATGCACAAGAAAAGATAGTAATACATTTGATTGTGTACTCATTATTTTAAGTTTACAATGCAATTATATTGTCCCATAGAAAAAGCTTTAATATTTCTTCATTTAGTTGATTATTAGTGAAATAACAAATATTTCAGAAATGAATTTATAGACACATACTCACACATAGTTGTAAACATTATGTATCTATAAGTTTAGGAATATTATTTTTAAATATTAGTAGAACTTCAGATAAAGATTTTAGGTCTGGGGACTGAAGAGGTGTTTACAATTGGTTTGTGGCACATGATACAGAAGCCATAACTGCATAATATGTGTCATATGCTTTGGGCCATTATCCTGATAGAAGAAATAATTTTTATTCAATCCAAGTTAGCGGGCACTTTGTTTCTTTTAATATATTAAGGTTTCTTTTTAATATGTTCAGTCAATCAATTTTACTCATTGTCAATACAATAAACTCTAGGTTACCAACACCACTGGGTTTGATTCCTATATTACCCCGAACCATTACACCTCCTCCTCCATGTTTGACAGTTGAAAGAAGGTTTTTTTCTTGAATTTTGTACCAGGTTTTCGGCAGACATATTTTCTTCCTTTTATTCTAAAAATACAAAATTTGAAAAAAAAAAAAAGTTTTGTTATTACAAAAATTCTGAGTCTTATCTAAATGTGTTTTTTTTTTTTTTTTTTTTTTTTTTTGCAAATGCAAATCTTTTTACTCTGTTCACTGGGGAAATGTATGGTTTCTTCTTTGCAACCCTAGCATGAAAATCATGCAGCATATTATTATTCTTCAAATTGTAGTCAAACTAACATTTTTTGGAATCTCTCAGCAGCACTTTTTGCTATTTTTGATGTTAACAATCGAGGATCTTTTTTTACAATTCGATTACAAAGCAGGTCTCACGAAGTGTCATTGCAGTTAGACAGCAGCCAGTTCTCAGTTTTGATGCTAAAATGCCTGTTGATTTATAGTTGTTAATAACTTTTTGGATCAAGGAATGTCTTTTATTAACTGTCTCAGCTGTTCATCTGAGTGATTTTCCAGATTTACTATAATCTTTCTTTCATCAACACTTATCTCTCTTCCATTCCAGCCATGTTTTCTAGAAAAAGTTCTACTGCAAAAATCGAACATCAGACTTGAGAAGAGTTCAAACTTACTTTGAAATCATACCTTGAGAAAATAAATGTACAAAAAATGATCGGTGAATGCTGTTTTTTTAAGTGTATGCTGCTTTTTGGTGAGGCTTTTGAATGTCATTTGGTAGGTATTCTTAAATTTTGAGACAAGTTGCCTTATTTTGTTTTGCTAGTTGAAATATATTAAGTTTAATGAATTATTGGAGATGCATTGCTTTTTTTAACACATGATATTAGTTGATATTTTTGTGTGAATAAAGAAAAATGTTCTCTGTAAAGAGACTTTCAGCAGAAAATGTGTTTATGTATGTATATATATATTGTAAATAAAAGTCAATCCAACTTTAAAAAATCATATTTTATTCTAATGTATGAAATTTTTACAGCGTCCCGTATCAGAGCAAATTGAGTTCGAAGCAAAGTGGTCTGAATTAGGATCGGAAGACATGGGTAAGTGTCAGAATTTTATTAAAATTTTTGATGTAGTATAAATTATACAAGATATGAGATTTATGTCATTAAATTTTTATTTACTGTATATTCCTATATATAATCTATATCAACATATTATCAGGGAATTTTTATTTAGTAAAAGGAAAAGTATTGAATAACCTACTGCAATTTTTTTTGACAGATAATCAAAAATATATGCTGCTGATATAATGCGATGTTAAATAATAAAATAAAAAATACAATGTAATTCATAAAATAAAAAATACAATGTACTAAAAAATATAATAAGTTATACAGATAAAATCATTATGAAAAATGTCATTGGATCCTATTTTGATTCACCTCATCACGAAGAGTGATAAACTGAGATAAAAGCACCCAATGGATTGCCAAAAACGATAATTACTAAAAGATTCTAGCAAAATTTATTAATTTTTTAGATTTTAATAAATTTTAAATGAAATTATTCATGTTTTAAATTATATTTTTAAATTTATTTATTTCGTCTGTAATTAAATGAAAAAAATGGATTATTTTCAAACTGCATATTGGACACATTTTTTCTTTTGTACTGTGCATGGTTTTTTTTCATCTTGTATTAACATGCTTTTGCCATTTTTTTAACCTTATCTATTAATTTTAGTTTAAGATTTGCCATGTGACTTAGATGATTTCTCGTCCATATGATGATATATGAACTTGAATGATTTCTGAATAAAACCATTTAGTTCAAACCAAAATAAATCAAGACTAAAATAATATCCTTCCAAGCAAATGAATATATTCTTGAATGTAATTGTATAAAATTGATTATAGCTGTAGTATATCAACTGAGTCATGACAGCTTACAGTGCCATCTGTTATTTAACAAAGCATAAACCACATTTTTTTCAAAACTTTATTGTAAGCTTTTCTGATGGAGAATACTTTTATCAAATTATCCGCAGCTGTGTATGATGTGCACAATGTATATCAAAACTTTTTTAACAGTTAATCTGCTGATTATATTCAGGAAAATAGAATAATCAAATTTATTGTAATCAACTTAGGATAATCGAACTTAATACAGGAAAATAGGATAAAATGAATAAATATATTTTTGTAAAAAATTATATTTATTCATATTTTTAATTTACTTAAAATAAACAAATTTTCCACTTTATTCTATAATTAAGAACAAACAATTAATCATGATTTTTGTATATTTACTGTTAACAATATTTGTGTAATAATTTCTAATTTATTATTTTTTAATTTTGAAAGAACTATAATTAATTTTAATTTGTTTATTTGAAATATGTTTATTTTCTTCATTATTCTGTACAGGTTTTTCTAGCTAAGATGTTGCAAACCTTGCTGAGAGGCACACTTTGACACTTAGAGTCATAGTATGAACACACACCTTCTTCTCCTTGAGTCCTATTAATATATAATTCCACTCTCCTATGAGAAATTTACATATAATCTCTTAAAAACTTTCTCAATACATCTCATCTGGAACATCTTAGCTAGGACACCCCATATCAGTTTTGGTTATTAACATTTCAATGTTTTATATGTGTAGAATACATATATTTAACTCAATTTCTTCTATTTAGATCTGAGTCGATTTAGACCAGTCTATTCTCCTAAAGATTTTTTGGAAGTCCTTACCAATGCAAAAAGTCCTAATGTTGCTATTTCAGCTCCAGATCCTGGGTAAAAACTAATATTTTAATATTTTAAGAGTTCTATTCTGTATATATTACTAGAATATTGTAGAAGTGTTATTCTTTTTAAGACTCATACTCTTGAAATAAAATTTAAATGGCAACTTCAAAAATATGTATTAATTTTGATTCATTAGTTTTTTTTTTTTTAAAGACTTAAGAAGTTAATCACTTGTTAACATAAATTTTGCTTCTTAATTATTTCAAAGTAAATTGGTAAAAATTAAAAACACATTACTATTACTTATAATTATGTAATTTGTTGGAGACAGATAAATTAATGCAATAATATCAAAGTATTTAATTTTGGTTAATGTATGTGTTAAATTACACAGCCAATATTGCTTAAATGAAAAAAATTTAAAAAAATTTAAGATTTAATTAATTTAAATTTTAATTCTCCATTTATGGTGATTACTTTTTAATTCACTTATGTAATCTTTTTATCAAAATTTATTAAAACTTTGCATATTTTGTTTAAATTATAAATTTCAAATTTACTTAAAGTTAGAGTTAAAATATGTAACAATTTAATTTCTGTATAGTATTACATTACAAAAGATGTCAGAAATTTTAAATACTAAATAGTCTTATAAGAGCAGCATTTTGAAAATTAATCTTGGTTAAATTATAATTTATTTTATGAAATATAAATGCAAGATTTTTATAGTAATGAAGAATTGCAAAACGTTTACAAAATATTTAGCATAACTGAAATCTTGTATGATAAACTTTAAAACAAAATTGTAACAAAATCTTTGATCAAATTTGCTTTTCTTTGCAAATTTTTTGTCAGTTTTTTTTTTAATTAACAAACAACAGATTATCTGTCATGCTCTTTTTAAACAGAATTTGAAAAGTATATGGCTAGTAAAATGTTAAGCAGTTAATCTTAGAAGATTGAGAGTTGAAATTTTAAATTTATAGAATGGATTGCATTGAAATTTTCATCAGAATACTTTTGAATTTTTAGTTCAATAATTTATTAATGAAGATCCAGTAATATTATATTTTACAATGTTTTATCCTTTTTATAAAATTTAAGGAAATGAAGCAGGAACTAGTGGAATAGTTTGCTTATCAATTTTGTACTACTGTTGAATGATATGAATAGAATATGAATTTTAAGATTCATGTTTATGTGCAGAGGCATCTGAGAAATTCTCATTGGCTTTGCTATAAATATCTTCAATATACTCTAAATCAGAACTGCTCTCAATGTAAGAAATATGGCCTGGAATGTAGATCACATCACTTGTGAAATGTTTCCTGCCAGACATTTTTAGCTGTAAGAAGAGCACACAATATGTGGCTAAGTTTGCTTGTCTGCTTTTAGAAATGTGGACCGCTAATATCTGCATTAGAAGCTGAATAATTAACACTCTGATCTTCAGTTTAACATTTTTAATGGATTTGATTTTCATCTTGGGCACGGATATTTGTTATAATATGGAAACATTTTAAACTGTAGGTCTCAGTCTAGTTAGTCTACATATACGAAGAATGACCACTTACTTAACCAAACCAACTAATGAAACCTGTCAACCCAAATCTGATTGAACGTATAATGGAAAATTTAAGATTAAAAAAATGTGTTAGGAAAAAAGCAGATTGCACAGTTAAAATTAAGGGAAAATGTGCATCCCCACAAAAATTATGTGTTATGCAAATTTTGCTACTTCTGTATTGAAAATTGTGGAATATGCAGAGTAACGATAACTCATTTTGCACATTCCACAAATTAATGTCATGTTGATAAGAAATTACTTAGTCTCTTATTTCGTCTGCAATAAATGTGTTATAAAAATTAAATTTATTTTTACTATCTCATTATTTAAATTATGTGTAACCTTAAAAAAAATTATTTTCTTAATTTAAAGCTGTTAAGTATGTAATGTAAAATGTAATTGTTAATTAAACTTTAAAGTTTCATTCATCATTGAACAAATTCTAGATTGAAGTAGATGCAAATTGAGTAATTACTTTTTAATGGGAATAAATAAAGGTAAATGCTTCTGTCTTATAGGATTAAATAAAAATGAATGGACTTTTATTTTACTTTTATATTATCTTTTAATTTCAACTGCTATTCTAAAGGTTTACCAATTTTTTTATAAATTCAATTTATTTAGCAATATACTGAATGGATGTAGTGCAAGAATTTGATTACTGTATTTTCCTGTATATAATCCACAGTGGCTTATTATCCGCAAGCACCTTTATTCGAGCAAAAGAAAAAAACCTTGCATTATCCCGCAGTGGCATATAATCCGCGGCAATTTTTAAAACGAATAGTCGAAAATTTATATTGCTGATAATTTTGTGCCGAATAAAATAAAAAATTCATTTTAATCAAAAGTATAATAAATTCTACAGGAAAAACAAAAAAAAATTTATAAAGATCTGTTTGAATCCACCTCAATGCAAAGTGCGATTAATTGAGATGAAAGCTCGATATCGATCTATGTCCGAGAAGATCATTGTAAATCTTAATCAATTTTTAGATTTTAATAACTTTCAAAACGTGGTTTAGAAATATTTTTTAAAATAATCTATATTTGTTTCGTTAATAGTTAAATGAAAGAAATGGATTACTACATATGGAATACATTTTTTTCTTTTCTACCACCTTACATTACATGTTTGTTGAGATTTTTTCATTTGCCTTCCCTATTGCTTTCAATTTAAAATTTACTCTGTGAATTAATAATTTGCACTTCCCTTTGACAATATATTAGTTTGTTTTCAGAGCAAAACAGATCACGTCAAAACAGAATGCGAAATGAAGTTGACGAATTGCAACTTAATAACCATTCAGAAGAACTGAATTCGTTCTTGAATGTAATTAAACAATGTTGATTATAGTTAAAATAAGTCAACTGAATATTTCGCCATCTATTATGTATTTTATGAAACATAAACGGCGTTTTTTTTTAAAAACTTTATTTTAAACTTTTCTGATGAAAAATATTTTTTGTCTGATTATTTGCAGCTTATAATATGCACAACAAAATTCGGAACTTCTTGAATTTGCTATTTTTGTTATTCAATTTATATATAAAATATATATTTGATTGAAAAGGCTTTGTTCTTTAATTTGCAAGTAAAAATATGTTACTAATAAATTTGTGAAATGTGTTCAATTTAAGCTCATTTGACAAATTATACTGTATTCTACAAATTATAAAAAAATTTTTATCATTGCAATCTGTTTTATATTTAAAAATATGTTAAAGTATGAAATAAATATTAGTTTGAGTGCATTTGCTCACGTATGTTTTAAAAAAATGTTTTTTAAGGTAATATTATAGAAAAATATTTTTATTTAATAAATTAATTTTTTTTTTGTTTGATCCAATATGAGAACATTTTTATGTATGTGGTTCAGATTAAAATTTTTATGTATATACTTTTTGAATTCGTATTCAAACTCTTTATGTGCATAAATATGATATATTTATGCTCTTCTGTCAAATTATATTAGATTCTATGAACTTGTAATTTTATGTCATTCCATATTTAAAATTATTTTAAATATGAAGTGCATATCAACATGAATATATCTGCATACATAAATGTATGTGTTGTAAAAAATGATGCTAATTCTAGAAATATCATATTTACATATATAATTTGGATTAAATTTTTTACATACATACTTTTTAAATATGTTTGAACTCTTGATGGCTTAAATGCTGTGGCATTAAATAAAAATCTTTGTTTTTAGGTGCACATTTAGAAATGTTTGTGATTAAATTATTGATTTGAATATTTTATTTAATCGATACTAGGTAAAATATTTATGTCTGAAAATTTCGATTGTTAACTGTCTTTATTAAACATTTTAATAAAAATATTTCTAAGAAAACTGAAGAATGTTTTATCTTTCTTTTTTGTTGAATTATTTAATATAGAATATTGTAAAAAAAATTAATTTCACTCTATCATTTAATTTGTTGTTAATATAGAAAGTTTTGAGAATTTCAAATGAATGTTAAGTTAAAATTTGGTTCCATAATTTAATTTTTATGAATCCTTAAAAATAGTTTTTTTTTTAATAAATTGAAAAGATGCTATTAGACTATTTTACTGTATTCGATATCTTTGCCTTCTTCGAATTTCAATTTAGCTTACCTTTTAAATTGTTAATAGAAAAAATAAAATTTTGTTTCATCATTGCAATTTTTTAAAAATATACTCTTCTAATCCTATAACTTATTCACATTTCAGGCCTTCAACTTACTGGGGTCTCATTAAAGTACCTTTAAATGTGAAGAGTTTCTACCAATTAGTAATTAACATTGTTTATTATATATTTCTGTCAGAAAAATTATATAAAATAAATAAGAATTGTGCTGTCATTTTAGTTCCAGGATTTGCAGTTTTAATAAAATAATTAAAAATTGATTCCAACATTGATTTTAAATTTCTTGAATTAGAAAAAAAGATATTACGTTTTTTTCAAACTTTGCTTTCAATTTTTATTTTATCATATTTGATCACCAAAATATGTGACAAATATGATTTAAATTTGGAAATTGATATCTTAATTTTACTATATTACACTTGAAAAATAATTTATTTGTACTGATGATAATTACTTTTATTAATCTTTAAACTGTGAGATTAATTTTCTAAAATATATATATGTTTGCAGAGTTTTTAAAGGTTAGCTTCAAGAGTGGATTTTGAATTGCTTAAATTTAGGATAACTTATTTATGAATTATTTTAACTTTGCTTTTAATGTTTAAACTTATTTGATCATTTGAATTTGATGTAGAGTTTAAATTTAGTAATCATCATTTGTTCTTAAAGAAGCAACAACATTCATTTATGATCTTGATTAATATTAAAAATATGTATATTAAAAAGAAACAAACTATATTATTTATTAGGATAAAAATTATATATTATTTATTAGGATAAAAATGTTTTTATAATTATTTATTAGGATAAAAACGTAATAAAGTGTGTTAAATTTTTTAAAATTATGGAAATTTATTTTTTGTGAATTCAATTTTACTTTTTTTTTATAATATGTTTTTTTTTCAGCGATTACAGTTTGAAGAACTTTCTGGAAATATTGATCATTTAGGTTTAAATTTATTACCTTTCTCCAACTCTGATTTTTCTAAGAAATGCTTGAGAGAACGAGTATCATTAGGAAAACATGGTAACTGCATATATTTTTCATGTACAAATTACAGTATAACAATGCAAATATAACTTAATTGTGTATGTTTATCTTAAACAAATCTTATAGTCTTTAATTCATGAGTAAATACAGGAATGTAATATTTTCCTATATTTAATTTTGTTGTTTGACTTTAGTAATTATCATTACTGCATCAAATAAAAAATGCTTAGAGTTCAATATTTTGCGTAATTGGGTAAATATGTTCTAAAAATAGTATTCATTTTGAAAAAGTATTCCTTTTTTGGCGCCCTTTTGAAAAATATAATATAAATATGGGAATAAAATGTATTAAGTAATAAAAGATATATAATAATATAACGATATATAATACATTATAATAAATAGAGTATAATTAGAGTATAAATTTTTTTTTTATCAAATATGATGATGTTTAAATGATGCTGTTTTTTACGATTTCAAAATATTTCTACTCTAATATTTTGTATATTAATATTCCATATAATTTATGATCATCAAACATTAAAAATGGATTCCTAAACTTTTGCAAAGTACATGTTTAATGTTAAACCTACTAATGGAGTCAATAATATTAGATTTCTTGTGATTGTACTATAATATATAAAACAGAGCTTATATTTATTAATATTTCTTTAAATTTACTTTTTCTTTCATACATTTTATATTAAGACAATAAGATTTAAAGTAGATAAAACCACATTTAATCTTTTTACTGGCATATTAAATAAATATATGTAAATAAATTCATTTCTATTTCTAAATATTTTTGTTCTGTTTTTTCTTTTATTTTTCAAATTTTTTTATGTTTGATATTTTTTATTATTTTGATGAACAACTTTTAAAATTTTAATTTACATTATTATTTTAATTATGAATTGGACATTATGATATATCTTCAGTTTGTAACCATCACAAATGTTTCTTTTGATACTTTATTTTTCACAAAGCAGTAAATCTGAAAGCAGATGATTTATTCTTTTATGCCTTCTTAATCTTATTGCTGATGTTTTACAGTTTCTAGTTTATTTATATATACCACTGCTGTTTTTACACAAACAGTATCCAGCCATTGTCATATATCTAAATAATTTTCTTCATGACTGATCATAAGCAATTTCATGAAACTGGAAAATTATTTCTAATCGCTTTGAAATTTTTGTAAAATAAAGCATTTAAAATTAAGAAAAATTATAAATTTTGATTAAATTAGTAACTTTTTTTTATCATTTAGATTTTTCTGGTTAAAGTACCATGTGAATTTGTTACTAAAATTAAAATTATCTCTACTGATTTCTTTTATATATCTGTATTAAGGATTTGATTTTTGTATTAATATTTTAAAAGTAGAAATTATATTAATTACTAAGATTAAATAAACAACTTTTTTTTATTTAAGATGAGACTAAAATGTATAATAACATAAATTATGATTAAAATTTTAAATGGAAATGTGATATGAGATATCTTAAACATAATTTTGCACATCCTTATTTAACATTTGTTCTTTTTCTTTGTTTTTAATATATTAATAAGATGAGACCAAATTAAATCTTAAAAACTGAACATATATTATATTACTTTTAATTTCAAACTTGTGATAAACATATAAAGAGCAATCATTAATTTTAACTTTGTATTGGAAACTTTCATTAAATACTTGTAGATTAAGTATAATATATACAATGTGTGAGTCACAAACACACTAGGTTAGGTCTTTTAATATAAGATTCACAGATGAAACACAAAGTTAAGAAATATGTGTAAGAAATTCACAATTAAATTTTGTTGTGTTTGCATATAAGAAATATTTAACTACTTTATTTATTTAAACTTCAAATTATCATATTTCCTTTTTATATTTTATTGAATAAATTATTAAATTTAAGATCTGATTGTAATATTAACTGTCATAAACTAGTAAAGATATATTCTTAAGTATTATAAGTCTATATTAGCATATTTTTTATGTATGTTTTCATTTATTTATGCTCAGAGCCCACTTGAAGCATTTATGAAAGTTTTGAACTTATTTAATATTTCCTTATTTATTGAAATTTTTTAACCTTTTGTATGTGTTTGGAGCACATTAAGTTAAATTGTTAATCCTTTAATTCTGGATGGCTCAATTTCTTCCCATATCCAACCATATGATTAATTGTTTTCAATTTTGAGTTTTATTTTAAATTTCAATTTTTCAATCTTATTTTTTAAATATATATATAATTATATATGATTTTGATACTTATTATCATTGCCACTATGATAATATCTACTTTGGTTTTTATGCTATGAAATATCAGTCACTTATAATTATCTAGAACAGGAAATCAATTTAATTTTTTAAAATATATATAAAATTTCATTTTTATGAAAATAATTGAAACTAATGAAATGCTTTATATACTAGTTCTTGAAGCAAATCATGTTGCTGTTGCACGAGAATACTGCAAAAAAGGATGTCCAGCTACTTTAAGAGCTGAATTATGGTCACTTATATTAGGAGTAGATATTTCAGGAGCAGTATGTATGAATTAATTATTATTTCCCCTAAGAAACTCAACAATCATTTGACCTTTTCCTTTTGTAAAAATTATTGTAAGGTTATATTTTAATTAGAATTATATATACATACTGTAATCTCTCACTGTTTTAAGTATTGTATTTTTCTGTATAGAATCTGCTGCAGCTTATTACCTGCAAGACTGATTTTTCAATTGAGCGAAAAAAGCACCACATAATTTGCAGCAATATATAATCTGTGACAAAGTTTTAGCAAATAGTAAAAAATGTATACTGCTGATAGTGTGGTGTCACATAAAATAAAAAAAATACTTATTATGATTTAAAATATAATAAATTGTATAGAAAAAAAAACATTTAATATAAAAAAAGATTAGTTTGAATCCATCTCATTGCAAAGTGTGATAAATTGAGATAAAGGCACCAGATTGATCTCCATAGCAATAATTCTGAGAAGATTCTAATAAAACTTATTGTAAATAAAAAATAAAATATTTTATTAAAAAATTAATATATTAAAATAATTTTATATTAAAAAATATTTTTGTTTCATTAATAATTAAATGATAAAAATGAATTATTTTTGAACTGACCATTAGATAAATTTTTCTTTTGTATTTGGTGCATTTTATTTTTTACCTTTTATTAATATGTTTGCCGCCATTTTTTTATTTGCTTTTTGTATAGCTTTTAGTTTAGAATTTGCTGTGTAACTTATTTGCTTTTGCTTCCAAATTATGATATACAAACTTGAATATTTTTGGAATGAAGCAGCTGAGGTCAAGACAAAATAGGAATTGACATTAATCAATAGCAACTGCAATATCTTTGTGAGGAATGTAATTCATACTTGAATTTACTTGGACAAAACTGATTCCAGCTGAAATAAGTTAGCCAACTCATGGCGTCATCTTTTATTTATTTTGCATAATATAAACAGCATTTTTGAAAATTTAAGCTTTTCTGATATGGAGTATTTTTTATTTGATTATCCATGGTGGCATATAATACACACAATGAAATTTCTAATCTTTTAACTCATAATCAATGGATTGTATACAGAAAAATACAGTAAGATGTGATAAAGTTAAATATATTGTATAAATTGTGAAGGTTTTTTTTTTTTTTTTTTTTTTTTTTTTTTTAAAAATATCAATAAATTATTTAGTAATTTTATTTTAGGAATATTATTTTTATTTTTTACTAGATTTAAAAATTGTTGACAATTTTAGTTAATAAAATTGTAATATATATATTTAAATTATTGTTCTTGAACATTTTTTAAAATGTGGCTTTTCTTAGATTTTCAGAAGAAATGTATTTTGTATTAATTTGATAATTTAAGCAAGTTTAATTCCTAGTTATATATATTTTTGCACAGTATATTATACATGTATAAATGTCTATGTATAATGATATTTATTTGTGTTACTTACATTTTTCTAAATATTGATAATGTTTTTCTATTCATAGCATAAATTAAATTTCAAACATTTGAAATCTTGTGTATTTCAACATGATCTACTTATAGACAAGCTAATATTTAAGGTATGTCATAGTTATATTATATTTGACATGTTCTTTATTAAGCTCTAATTTATATAATTAATTAATTTAAAATAATCATTGCAGGAAACTAAAATTTTACCTTATATATATGACTTTGTGTAAAATTACTTTTAGCAATAAAAGATCTTCAAATTGATTAAGCATCTATTCAGAAAATATATCCTTAACCCTTTACAGAAAATATAGGCTTTTAATCAAGATTGTCTAATTTATTTAGCATCATTTGGTAAAGTTTACAATAATGTATGAGTTATATTAAAATATTTAGTTTCACAATAAACAAAATGATTTGCTTCTCATATAGTATGATTAATTATGTGAATCACATTCTTCAGAAACAGGATTTTATTTTTTTGAAATGTATTACATAGGGATGAATTTTTGAAAAAGAAAAAAAATGGTATTTTACTTAATTCTAAAAAAGGAATTTCTGATTGCAAGAAGCATTAAATTTGAAATTTGTCATATCTTTCAGTAGTTGAATAAAATAATTTTGGAAAGCAATAATTTAAGTAGGCTCTTTGTATGTAAACCTGGGTTTTAATTTGTTTTTTACTTTAAAATTAGGGATAAACATGTTTAATATTTTAAATAGGATTGGATTTGTTTGTTTTAATGTATATAAATTATATGCATAAAGAATGTGAAATTAACATTGCAGGATTTTTTTTCTCTTAAAAGCAAATTTACTCTTGGTTTACAGTTTAAAATAAATTTTGTATTATTATAAACATCTTCCTGTGGAGAGAGAAATCATCAAATTAAACACTAAGGCATTGATCACTCAGTCACCTATTGTTGTTTTAAGAGAGATTTTTAATTCATCATTATTTTATTTGCTTAAAGGAAAATTGATAATTTAGTTACTAATTAATTTATGTAAAATATTCGTATCTTTGAAGTAATTATGCAAAAAACTTTAATTTGAAATAATTATAAAATGAAAGGGGTTATTTGAATTTTGTTTTTACAAAATTTAGGTAGTGAATCTTAAGATTTAGAAATAATAATTTAACACATTTATTGTATTATATATCGAATATTGTATCACTGTATGAGCAAAATATATGCAATCAATATTCTTTTTATCAATCAAAAGAACGTCCTATTTTCTTCGTCACATGTTGTTTCTACTTTTGAATTTATTGCGTATGTAAGATGAAATATATTTAAAGATATTGCTTTTTTTTTCAGATTTTTTCGTATATATTTCTGATTTGATTATTTTCAGGATATACATTTGACAGCTTCAAATGATGACCAATATTTTGTCTTTGAAGACCTCTTATATCAAGTATTCAATTTTTAACTTTATAATTTTCTGTTTATTAAAATATTAGATTATTTTTTTTCCAAATAAAATATTGATATTTTTAGTAATTTATGTTAAATATATAATTTTAAGGAAGTTTTTTAGTCTTTAAATGATTTAAACTAGTTTTTAATGTGAATTTTTTTTGTTTTGAAACAAATATATTATATTTATTTGTAATTAAAAAACACATTACATGATAACTTTTCTCTTTTTGATTTATAGTTAATAATATTCTTTTCACTTTTTTAACATTTTATTCCAAGTTTTAACATTAAATTGATGCATTTAACTTTAATGTTTAATTTTTTTTCATCAAGTTATATTTTTTTGCTTTAGATTCTTCTTGTATTTTCTCGAGATACGTCTGTGACAACTCATTTCGAAATAAGTTCTGCAAATCCCATGAAGGGAAATTTGCGTGGCACTCATACTAATGTTATTTATCCCCCTAATGGTGTCATACCTTTTCATGGATTCTCAATGTATGGTATGTCGTTTTATTTCACTTAAAAACATTTATACATTTGCTGTTAAAACACATTTATTTTGTCTCATATATAATAATGTATCTAATGTATTAATAATTTTCCATTGATTTTATAACGGAAAATTTGCAGACGTATTCCTAGCAACGAAATATATAAATAATAAAAGTTTACAACACATAATAAATTCAATTTTATAAAAAATTCCTGTGTTTATGAATTTGAATTAAACATGTTTGTATAGTTGTGACAGTTTATAAATTATTAAATAATTTCTAAGTACTTACATTACAAATTGAATATTAAATTTTATTCTATAAAATCTGATATTGATATTAATGTCTACAACTTACCTTCTGAATATTATATTAATTTATATAATCATAATTTATAATTACTTGAAATTATTATAATTATTACTTTGCACTTTATTTTATTTAGTTGCTCCTCTCTGTTATATCTATGAAGATCCAATCACACTTTATCATATTTTTCGAGAATTGTATGTTCGATATTTCTTTCGGCTACATAACTTATCATCTCATCCACAGGTAATTTTTAGTTTTTATGTTTGGGTTACTGAATTATAGTCTTCAAAAAATATTTCTTAAATTCTATGAGATATATAAATTATAAATATTTTGTAATTTATATTTTATTTTCAGGGAGTGCTATCTCTTGCCTTGTCCTTTGAAACTTTACTTGATGAAGTGGAACCGCAACTTGCATATCATTTTTCTGTCCATGATATCTACCCGTAAGTTGATGCAGATATTAACATTATTTTCTTAAGTAGTATTTAAATATGTCATACAGAGTTAAAAAAATTTTTTTAGCAGTATTGGATCTACATATGACAAAATACAAAAACTAAATAAAATATATTCTATATATTTTAATAATTAAATTTAATTATTTGCAATATTATTACAATCAAAATAATTTTATTTTATACTTGTTTCAAATGTTATGAGAAAATAAACAAATAGGATTGGGAATTACTTAAGTGCAAAATATTTTAATATCTGATTTATTTAATTAATTTTTTTATAGTTAGTTAGTTTTGATTAAAATGGTATATAAAAATGTAAAATGCAATTGTAATTTTGCCAAATATATGAGAATATAGGATTAAACGTAGGAATGATCAGCATTTCTAACATGGACCAAAACTATTAAAAATCTGTTCATCAGAAGCTTTATTTTATTTAGATTGCTGATAGTATATTTATACTAATTTTCTTGTGTATTTCATAATTTTTATCTTGTTTCAAATTGCATTTTTATCATGTAGTTTAAAGATAGCAATTAAGTGGATCATTAAAGCTTTTTCTGGATGCCTCGCCACTGATCAGATATTGCAGTTGTGGGATTGCATGTTGGCTTATGACACAACTGAAATTATCGTTGGTATGTATGAATTTTGTTATTTACACAGTGGCTGAAAATTTAGCATTTAAGTTCTTTAATTAGTAAATTTTATCATGGTGTAAACATTTAATTTTAAATTTATTTTAAGTTAATAATTTCTATATTTTTGCTACTTTTTCAAAAACCAAAAGAATAAAACTAGAGAAAAGCTTAATTGCATTCAAATCATTTTATTTTTTTCACAATTTTTGTATCATTATTTTACATTATGTAGTCTAGGTTTTCTACACTGTTTTAAATTATTCTCTGTTCTGCTTTTTAGACAGTTATTATTTTCTAAAGTTCTTAAGTTGATGTAACCATTATATTAAGAATTATATTTTAAAATGGAACTATCTTTAATTATATTATTAATTTAGTTTCAGGGAGCTAATTAGATTGAATTACAAACTGTATTCATGATATTTAGAAATCTATTTGAATTATATTCAAAATACTATTAATTAGCAATTTTATATGGGAATAGCTATCATTATTTTCAATCTTTAGTGCTTATTTAATTTTTTTCCTAAAAATTTATATGCGATACAATTCCTATGTATATATAAATCATTATTAGTAATGTGTGTCTTAGAAAATGTTACTTTTGGTGAATTGTAACAACATTTGTTACAATTCACCAAAAGTAACATTTTGTACCATACTAAAATGTATATAAAATTCTATTTTATTTTCCAGAATTTCTTAAAGTTTTAATTTGTAAATTAAATAAAGAAGTACATTTGAAAAAAAATTTTCATATTGACCATTAAAAAATTAAACCTCAAAATTCTCTGAGTGTGCTCATACTGCTGTATTTCTTGTTATTTATTATTTTTATATATTGCTGTGTATTTTTGTTTTTAGTTCTGGCTGTTGGCATAATGTCATTGAGGAAAACTATTTTGTTACAAGCTGAGAACCAAGCTACTGTAGAGGTATTACATACATTTCACATATTTTAAAGATATTTATCAATTATACATTGTTAAAATCCTTACAACATTCCTTTTTAATATAATTAATAACTGAATTTAATGTGATATTAGGACACAATATGAATACATTTCCTTGTATTCATAATGAAGAATATGATTAGTTATTTACTGTATTAAAAGTTTAACAAAATTTGGTATTTTCAAAGAAAAATTATAGGATTAGTTAAAAATATTTATAAATGAAGTAATTATTTATTGTTTATAATTTGAAATTATAAAGATATAAATTATTTACTTCATTTTTCTTTTAAGTTCAAATTTTGAATGCCAGATTAATGCAAAATAGACATTCCATACATAATAATACTGAAATGTACATAATCACTTAAAATAATGAATTCATATTTTACATTTGTATCATTCATACCTCATTTTTTTTCTTCCCTCCCTTAGTATGCTTATAGATAACAGATATATAAATCTTAAATAACAGATATATATCACTTAAAATAGTGAATTCATATTTTACATTTGTATCATTCATACCTCATTTTTTTTCTTCCCTCCCTTAGTGCTTATAGATAATAGATATATGAAAGGTTATAACAATAATAAAAATTAAGTTAAAATGAAGCCCAGTTTTTATTTTCTATTTTCATTTTTTTCCTATTTTTGTCAATGAGAAATATTTATTAAAAATAGTTGCTACAGTTCTTGAATTTTTTGTAAAATCATATTAAAAAAGTTATATTGAGGCTAGTTGTATCTATTTCATCAGCAAGAGAAAATTATTATGGGGAAAAATAATAGAAATTTATTTGCAATTTTTAAATTCATATAAAAATGTAAAACAAAAGTATTTTCCTGCTTTTAATTTATTACTTTAATAATTTCTAACTCATTAGTATGATATTTAAATTTGGAACCGCTGCAAATATGAGTTAAAGCAGATAATGAACTAAATAAAAATAATAATTATTTCTTCTAATAAAAAGATATAATTTTTGTAAAAACAGAACAAAATATTTATAATGAATTCTTAATTTTTGAGATATCTATGTTGAAATTGTTTCCAATATGTTTGCTTTGATCTTTAGATAACATAATCTGTCTATACTCTCACAAAATTGCGTTAGTAAATCGAAGCGCTGATCATGCATTATAAAATCTGCATATAAAAAATCAAATTTTATGTGATTTTTGAAAAATTTCCTTAATTTATGTAAATTATAAAAATCTATTTTCCCTTGGTTGAAATTAATTTTTTCTCACTTAGAATTTTTAAAAAATAATAAGTAGTTCATGTTTATACATTGCAATAAACCAATGCTAATAAAGTGCAATTAACTGTAGTGCAGGTGGGCATTAATTGCCCACCTGCATTACAGTTAATTGTATGATTAAGAGACAGTTTATTAACAATTTCCTAGTCCTAAAATATAAATGAGCCTATAAATTTGGTTTTCTGTTACAAGCAGCCAATATATTTCAATTATAAAAAAATATTTTTTCTCTTCACATCTACCCAAAGAAAATAGAAATTTATTAGAAGATAAGAATGCAGAAATGTTTTAATATTAATGGTCACAAATAAATTATACCAAGAATAAAATGCAGCAGAAAAAGCCATTTTTTTTAAAAAAAGAATCATTCCAGAAATTACAAGATCAGCAAAATTATCAAAGTGTTATTGAAATAAATATTAAACTGGTATAAAATATCAAATGTAATCTTAACAAACAAATTAATTTTTTTAATATTGTAAATTTAAATTATCTTTTCAAAGAATGCAATAATTTTCTAGTATTAATACCACAGATATTTTACATAGAATACCAAAGAATTTTGATACACGTTTTTTATTTTCAAAATTTATTTTATATTATAATATAAAAGTAGCTTTTTTTCAAATTAACGTTTCTTCCGAATCAAAATTAAAGATATCGCTTATGAGTGTAGAAATGGGCAGGTTGAGTCATAGAGAAAGCAGATAGAGATGAGCATTATCAATGCATCACTTGTGAAATGAATATTAGAGCAAATGTTTTCTGTACATCCTCAAAAGCAGAGATTATTGCTGAGGATCTCCTTTGCTTAAAACGTCTTTTTGGATTGCTCATTGCAATAAAACTCTCAAGACATTTTCAATAAATACAGTAGCATTGCATGGTTTGGTGGTGTCTTATATGGAACTGAATGTGTCAATCCAATGTCCATCAAAATAAAAAATGTTACAGAAGCATATTTTGATCAATTGTTTATTATTTGTATTTTTTATGCATGAAAAAATATTGTTAATGACCTAGTATAATGTACAGTATAACTTTTTGTAGTAGAAGTTTAGTAAAAAAACTTTTTAATGCATGAAATTGTAAGATAAATATTTTTAAATTGCTATATAATTCTAAAAATACTGATTCTTAATGTATACACGTTTTTCTTTAATTTTTTAAGGGATTTAAAAAGAGACTTTGTACTAAAGAATTTACTCCTAATTTTCAAAATCTTGTATTAATCAAAACCTTAGGTTACTTTTTATTATAATCATTTAAAAAATAGACCAATTTAATTTTGTTTCTTTCATTTCTAGTGTTATAAGTTTTATTATGAAAATCGGCAATATTTTTATTCATCAACACTTGATTTACTTTCATACTATTGATTTCTCAAAATAAAAATTGACTTCTCAAGCTTTTACTTTAATTTTAATCATAAACATTTAAGATTAAACCTTTATTTTAGTTTTGAAAAGAAATTACACTTTTTATTTATTGATTTAACCATTACAATAAAATTTAATTAAAGTTTTATAATAGTTGTATATAAATTTTTTTAGAATACAGGAAATAGGCCATATAAGTGCAAAAGTTGAAGCATAGTCATGTCAAGGAAGACATAGCTAGTTTACTATACCTTGATAATATTTTTATAATGTAAAATATATATATTTGTGTATTTAATGAGTTCATACATCATAAACACATATAAATAAATTTAGCAACTACTTAAAAATTGTTGGTATACGATGATCAATTATGACATCTTTGAATATTGGGAAAGAGAAGGTAACTGGTTAAGCGAAATTATTTTAATAATTTGCTGAAATATTATGTTAAAATATTCATTAAGCAAAAAAATGCAATAAGAATTGCATATTTAAAGTAAAATAAATTTCCAGCCTCAGCTTTAATCTGAATTAAAAATTTGAGCAGTTAGTATTATTTTTCATTTAACAATAAATACAGAATATTCGAAACCTTTTTAGAAATTAATAAGATGTAAACTTTTTAATTTTACATATAAAAAAGAAAGATTAAACTAAATTGATGAAAAGAAGCCGAAATATTTATAATGAAAGAAAAAATTTTCAATTGATAATGTTGGTGATTAAAAAAGAAGATGGTAATTTTTAACTTATATAGCATATATTTTACAAATATTCACTGTATAGTCCATCATTTGTCATCAAAGCACTCTAGCATTGTGCAAGATACACAACATTGTTCATAGCTGGTAATGATGACTAGTCCCTCTACATTTTGACTAAGAACTTGTAACTAAAAATCCAAGCTCTTGTGTTTCAAGATGTGTGGGAGGCCATTCATAATGGAAAATATTCACGTAGAAACATAGGTTAGTAACATAATCTTTCTTAATGAAGTATCTAAAATGTTGATTACATGAATTAAAATGAATTGGTATACAAATGTCAATTTTATTTAAAATATATGGACGCATTTTCAAACTTAAATTCTAAAGTTTACTTTTTTTTATTTACAGAATATTTTGGCTGATATATCTGCAATAAAAGTTATACCTATTCTTCATGGAATGTTAAATAATAGTCATCATAGTACTGGACATATTTCAAACGCTTTTTCCAGATGATTGATTATAAAACATCAAAAATATATTGCTAATTATCATTCCAATCTACATTATTTATTTCTGTATATAATAAAAAATATAAATTTAAAAATGAGTTTTTAATTTTCTTAAATTTTATAAAAGAAATCAAAAATTGAAAACATGTACTTACATTACAAAAATAAATATACATTTTCAATAATTTCACTTAGTGTATGTTTAAAATTCCTTACTTTATTAATGTGAATTGACTTAAAATTAATCTTTTTAAAATTCAAATTTTTTTTTATTATTTTTTAACTAAAATATAATGGTTTTCTTTATATATTTGTATGAGTATTATTTTAACATGTTTCGATTAGATTCACTTGAATGAAATTTATGGGTAGATCACTATAAACACATTGTATTATATATTTTTCCGTTATAAGAAATACTTTCTCTAGATTAAAGTATTGCTTGCATTCAATACATAATATTGCATTTAAAAAAGGAATATAGGTTTATATTAGATTTTTCATCCCACATTTAAAATCTTCGGACAGATCTAACTGAGGTGGCATTACAGTTCTATTGTGATCTGCATAAAGTCACAAATATAGATTATATGCTTCTTCGTCAATTTTCGGAAGGTTGTTATAGGCAATTAGGGAATTGGTTCCTGAAGAATAGGCAACAGGATAATTAGCTCCTCTTGAGTTTTAATTCAACAAGTCATAGATACGATTCCTTCACGGACATAAATTTTCTAATGGTAAAGAAATCGAATAAAACCTAGGAATAAATTAGACTATAAATTAAGAAAAAAAAACAATAAAAATTTTAAATGCAAAGTAATTTAGCCAATAACATGCATTTAATTCAATGAAACACACTTGATATCCTAAGCATTAATTACCTATTACAGGAGTGGCCAAGCTCCTTGATAGTCCGATTCATTTTTCAAAATTTGAAAGTTTTTGCAAGCCACAATTAAATACTTATTTTAATGATATGCAAGAAAGGTATTAAAATCATTGTTTTTTAAAGAAATTATATTTATTGTGTGTTGATAAAGTAATGTATTGAATTTAAATATTAAGCATTTATTTTACTTCTTTTGATAGTTTTTTTAAAATTTGGTGGATAATAATAGATTAAAGCACTTCTCAGAAATTCTTTGAGATGTCGGTTAGTTACTAGTGATTGGTATTTGCATTTCACAAATTTTAAATTGGAATAAAATTATTCACATTGGTACATAGTTCTGAATATTGTACTAATTCGACAAGATATATTTTTAATTCAGGATACTATAATTTTGCTACAAATTTCCAAAATTCAGCAATCGGCATCGACTTATGTTTTAATTGTAGAGCTCGATCTTCTTGCATCTCATTTCATTCGAATTCACCACATGCTTTTTTGGTGATAATTATATTGGAAATGGAAAACTTACAATGAATTACCTCAACGAGTTATGATTCTTAACTTAAGATGATTTTTTATATCACTCTGAACTTAGAATGTCTTTCATATTTGTTGTCAATAATTTAAACGATAATTTTTTTAAATATAATAACAAAAAAGGAAAATTGAACTCGTGTACATTTATCAAGAACCACATGTGGCTCGTGAGCTGCAGGTTGGCTACCCCTGACCTATTATTTAAATCTATATTGGAAAGACTTAGTGTGTTCTTAACATAAAGTGTTAATATGAAATTTTCTCAAAAGCAATATATTTACTTGGTTTGGTTAGCTTGTCAATCAGTAGTAATTTTTTCAGATGAGGTAATCAAAATGGGACCTATAAATCAATATATTTATTTGGAAATAGAAAATATACTGTAGACTGTAATGCAATTAGTGATATTAAAGGGATTATGAGAATAAAAATACTCCAAATCCTTTTACCAACTCCTCTAAAGTAACCAGTCCAAGTAACAGATAATATTATAAATGTTAGGAACTTATATATATACATATGAGCTTTTACACGAATTATTAAAAAGTCACCCAAAAATTTTCACAATGGCCTTATGTATGCAGAAGAAGCATTTCCAATTCTTACTTCTAAACAGTTATTTCATTAATTTTAAATGGAAGAGATTCTTGCAAAGAGAATAAAACAAGTAACTCAAATATCATACTGAACAAATAAAATATTCTATTTAATAAATAATGATAAAGTAAAAATAAAATTTTAATAAACAAGTTATTCAGAGTTAAAAAAATATTCTGATATATAGTTGGTTCTTGATGGCTCAGATTTCATTATTCAAAATATTTTTATGAAGTTCCAAATGAATATTTTTTTTTTTTTTTCAAATCTTCAAAATTTAGTTCTTATAATTTTCTTTTTATTTTGAATATTTTAATCTGATAACATAACAATAATCAAATAAAAAACATTTTGTGTTGAATTATTTAGTAGAATTAAAATGTGTGGGCTTTTTCCTTTGGATATCTTTACAGAAGTACAATTTTAAGTACACAACTTTATTAATCGTGAAACACAATATTTTCCAGTTAAAAATCAAGCGTTTTCTAATAAAATTTTACAACTGCAAAGGTATGGGGAAAATTAGAGAGAACAAAAAGGAAAGTAGTTAAAAAATAAGAATAACAGAATTATGTGGAGTTTTCCTGAATTCATTAGACCAATTAAAAAGCTATGGAACGAGAAAAAAAATTGCTTATTTTAAACAATATAAAAATTCTACTTCTTCATATGATATGCTGAAGAGATTCAGCATAAAAATAACAAATTGGTTTGTTGTTTGTTTGTCGCTCAACGGTCATTTTTTGCACACGAGGGCTAATTAGACCGGGACCTACGGCTTAAAGTGGATTCCGAACCACTACAAACATCCAAGCCCTAGGTGGGATTCGAACCCACGAACTGTTGAACCGAATGCAAGAGAACTAACCATTCGGCTGCCAGCTCGGCAAATAACAAATTGGAATATATGATTTTAGTCCATTATACACCCCTATCTGCTTTATTCCATCATAATAACTTTTTTGTCAAATCATGAAATATTTCAAGAAAAAAATTAAATTCCAGCTCTAAATTGTCACAAATACCTTAAACTGGTATATGAAAAAAACCATACAAATCTAATGTTACTTAATGTAATACTGCTATTTATCTTCTCAAATGATTTTATTAAAGATATCTAAAACAAACAGATATCTTTTGTAACTGAGCAGAGCTAATTAAATTAAATGGCTTAATGTCATATTATATTTAATGTACTGGATATATGTTTAAAAATGGAAATTTGATCAATAAAGCTGAATATTGTAAAAATGCATTTCACTTCAAAAGTATTGACTTTTTTAACATGTCACAAAAAGATTAAAAAAGATCTCAATGTAATACAACATTTTTATGTATAAAGTTTATTAAAACGATTTGATAAACTGAAAATGAAAAAAAAAAATGTATAATTACAATTTTTAACATATGCAATATATTTCCTACTCATGTACAAAAAAAGTAAAAATGTAATTAAACATTTTATCTGTAAATTAATTTATATAAATCCAATAAATATATAATCTACAACTTTCAATACCTTGTGTTGAAATGCTCATTGGATATCACATTTCATTCAATTTCAAAAGCATTTGAGGAAATAAACCCATATAAACACAGAAATGCAAAAGCAACATAATCATTTTATCACAATATAGTATACTCAAAGTTCTTATATTTATAACAATAATGTAAACAGAAGGTCATTTATTCATATAGATAATGTTTTATCCTTTTATTAATTTTTTCCCCGCTTGGTTTCAGTTGTGAAAAATAAATACATTTACTCTTTAAAAATTTTCAAAATTGATATGAATTTAGAAAGATGGAAGCTAATTTTTAAGTAGAAATTTAGATATTTTTAAAAGTATTATGTAGGCATAAAATACTTTTGATAATTAAAACATCAATATTTTAAAATCTTTCATTTCTATTAAATAGATTAAAAGAACTACTTTAGCAATTAGAAGAATAATACAGTTTCCTAACATTTAAAAACATAAATATATCAAAAATTAATTTCCTAGCAGGAGTTATCAATATTTCAAATATTGAAATAATATAATAATTGAATTTATATCAAAACAATTTATAAACCTAGAAATCAAGGCTTAATAAGGAATATTTACGTGTTTCTATAAAAAAATGGCTCAGTTATATTCAAGAGACCAGGATAACATTTAATAAAGAATATTGTACATAAGTTCTTGATTTTAAAATATCAAATTAAAAAAAATGTGAAATATAAAAATATTTTAAATTGAAAATTGTAAAACAAACAGCACTTATTTGAAAATAAAATACATACATCTGAAGATAAAGTTTAGACTAGCATACACATTTATTTAAATACTCAAATTTGTAAAAAATATTTTAAAAAGTAAAATATTTTATAGAGTATCTAAATTGGTGACATAACAGTACTTTAAATAAGCAAATAATTCTACAATCAATCAAAATATTGAACAGTTCCTACATTTCTTATAATGTTCTACAATCATTTTCTTATACAAAGCAATTACTTAAAATTGAACTAAATTATTTGCATAGATACAGTACTTTATGTTTGCAGGAAATAAGGCTTCACAGATAATTCAATTTGTAGAAGTCAAGCAAAGCTTATAAATATTTACATAATTGAAAATGTTTTCAGTTCCATCTTTTATTTACTGACATGTTTCTTAGAAACTCTGAAAATGAGGACTGTGTTTTAAAGGTTCACGCAGAGTGCATGTACCAAGCGTCCACGAAACTGTGTTTCGAGGTATGTTTGACAACTTGTTTCAATCAATACTGCAGGCACTTGTCTTGCATGAATCGATGCTGATGAGAACACTTCTAATGTTGAGCTATGAAGTATAAAGCATTCATCTTAGGATTTCTACAGATGTATCTAAAAATACAATAGAAATATTACAGAAAGTTTTAGTATATAATGTTAAACACATATTAAAATATAATAAAAATTACTTATGTATGAATAATTATGAAAACAAAATAAAGTTTCCTACAAAGAAACATACACATTTATGGATTACTATAAAACATAAATTTAATATAATTTAAAATAAATGTTTATGCTCAATTTAAGTCCATAAATTTAACAGTATAATCATAAAACAATAGCAAACAATTTCATTCAGATCTTAAAAAAGATACTCTTTGAAACTTATCAGGGGTTGTTGAAATCATTTCAATTCAGGAAAAATTGATTGTGTAATTAAAAAGCTTTGATTTTTTTAAAATTAATTTCTTGAATAATCTTAATAGGATGATGTTTAACTAGGATTCAAAATTTAAATTTCATTTACATGCAAAATGGGAGTTTGTTAGCAAAGTGATAGTACTTTAAACAGATCTGAGGTCTGATCTTTAGGTTGGGCAAGGTTGACTCAGCCCTTCATCTTTGCAGAGGGTTGATAAAACTGGGAATTAAGCACTCTAGGTTTTGCATTAGGATAACCATCTAACAGAGGCATATACATTCCATCCCAGGACCCTCAATCAAGAAAATAGTGGGCACATTAGGCCTTGGCTCCATGGGGCTTTGGTACTATTGAATTCAGTTTAGTTTTACATGCAAGATTAGTGCCTTAGTAGAGTGCATAAATTAGAAATAGGTTTGGATTGTTGTTTGCGGAGTGGTCATTTTTTGCACACAAGGGTTTAGATAGATACCTACAAAAATTGGAATTAGAGATATAAATAAATAATTATTTCCAAATTTCTTACAAATAACATAAAGATGCTGTATCTCCAAATAACATTAGGAGGGTGTACTACCAAAATAATTTTGAAATATCAAAATATGGTATACATAAATTGGTTAATGAAATAAAATGAACACAATTTCTAAACTTTATTTACTTATTTCTCACTTAATGGTTTGTTTGCTGCTCAATAATCATTTTTTGTACATGAAGGTTAATTAGAGAGGGACCCACGGTTTAAAGTGGATTCTGAACCATTACGAACATCCAAGATTTAAACACGATTTGAACTAAAAAACTGTTGAATTAAAGGCAAGAGTGTTAACCCTTTGGCTACCAGCTGGGCACTTCTCATTTAAAATATACTGATGAAAATTGACTGCATAATTATTAAACTAATAAATATAAAACTCATAACAATCGCCTATTAATTTTGTGTTTACAAAATAAAAAACCTAAAAAACTACTTAATTTACTGGATAAGTTTCTATTGTAATTTCTAATATTTTTTATTCATAAAAATAGTGAGAAAATGTTTCTTTAAAATAAACAAATTTTGATTGAACTGTAAAGTTGGCAATCTTACCTTGACAACGGAATGGGAAAAGGAAAGAAAGTGATTTACAAAGTTGTAGAACATAATCAATTTAGTATGAAACGTTTGTTTGTTGTTTGTTTATTGCTCAACGGTCATTTTTTGCACACAAGGGCTAATTTGACCGGGACCTACGGTTTAAAGTGGATTCCGAACCACTACAAACATCCATGCCCAAGGTGGGATTCGAACCCACAAACTGTTGAACCGAAGGCAAGAGCGCTAACCATTCGGCTGCCAGCTCGGCTTAGTATGAAAAGATGCTGTGTGTGTATATTAAGTCAAAGAATAGAACGATTAAAACACATTAGTATTTTTTCTTGATTTCCTGCATTATGACATTATGAAACTTAAACAGGAGGCAAAGAAATATTTCTTTTGTGATTCACAATGAAAAGAATTACTCTTCAAATTAAAAGGACTGTATCCTTGAACTGATTATTTTTATAAACAAAATAGACATATGAGGATGATAAAAAATAATGTTGCATCAACTCAATTTGTATTTAGTATTCAAATTTCCTCCATAATAAAAATATGTAAGGAATGTCATGCCAATTCACTTGAGACACCCATAAGAGACATCTTGGTGTTTAAGTATGTTGATGTTTATGGTGTTTTCCCAAAGCTGAGAATTGGTGAGATGGTATTACTGTATGGGAATGAATATAAATGAAATACATGATCAACAGGAAGGTTGTAATACTAATATTTTTTCTGCAGACCTGCATCCTTCTCACCAACTCACTTTAATTGTTGTAAAACGTTTAAAATAGACAGGCTACATAATTACTTGAGCTCAATTTGGCAGACCAGCTAAGATATGATGGTAAGTTCAACTGTGCGAAGTATTAGGGTAAGTCCTCACATATACAAAATCTCTCACAATGAAAATCAGTCAATACTGTGCTGTCATTTGAGTCACAGTGTTGACTCAAGTCAGGTTTAGAAAATCTCAAGTGAATTAGGCAAATATCCATACAGACCAACATCTCAATAGATTTCAATGGATGGGAATATTGAGCACTGTTATTCACACAGCAATTTTGTCAAGAATCAGATATAAATCCAGCCAACATTCTTGGCAGATAGAGTGAGGATGAACAAGGCAGTTTTTTTTTTTAATTTTATTTTTTTTTATAAAATGATATGTTTAATAGGCAAATTACACACATTAAGTGCTGGCAAATTCTAGGTGTTTCACTGACATTCAAAATCACCAGTACTTTATAATGATACCTTGATAAGTGCACACTATTTACAATTGCTGTAGAATGTTATATCCACTTTTATGGAAAACTTACTGTTATTACTCTCTGGATCAGGAAAAGAGGATGCCAGCTCAGATGTGACTTTGTCATTTCATTGTCATTCAAAATTTTGTGGCACTTGATGATGATTGAATATTTCAAACCTGTCAACCTAAAGGTACAGTCCTGGGCTCCCTTAAAGTGCTATGTATGTATGTTATTTAATCTTAGGTACCTATGATTAACATGATGGTGCAGTATCTATCTAGATATCTCCAATGAAGCAGTCTGTCTAATCCTTGTCTTCGAATTTAGAAAACAAATAATTAGGTATAACATTGTAGAATCTTTAAGGAAACATTAAATGTTTATACTGAAGTGTCATACTCTATGCTCCAAGATAACATTCAAACTAGGATCCAAACATACATTGGTGCCAAGAATGAGACATTTGTAATATTCTCACATAACAGCCCATAAATCATGAGAGAGAAAAATGTGTGTTTTAACTATACTATTTTTTTGCATAAATTGATGATGCTTTACAATTTCGTTACTCACTTTTTTCTATCTTGTTCTAGTTTCAAGATAGGAAAGATAATTCCGTAGTTTTTCAATAGGTATGACCAAGATAGTTTTATTCAGTAGCGGATGACTATCAAACTATTCCTTGAAAATCTTTGATGAATACAGCAGTACTTTTCAAAAGTCAAAGTGCCAAGGAACTTTAGGTATTATATATATATATATATATATATATATATATATATATATATATATATATATATATATATATATATATATATATATATATATATATTTCCAGCAATTTCTTAATTTGCACAAAAAATAAAAACATCTAAAACTAACTTCTCATTATTTTCTTCTTTTTATAACTTTCTCATCTCTCTATTTTTAATTAAAGTTCTATATTACACATGATAGTGTCAATATTTCCAATAAGTGTTTTTATGTAGCGACCACTTAGTAACTTGAATATTGTTTAAGTAAATTAATAGTTTAAACAATATTCACACAAGTTACTAAGTGGTCGCAAATTAAAACACCTATCAGTAAGATTTTTTAATTTACTAAGCATTCTTGATTTGAGATTTGGTTTTCTTTATTTTTCAGCAGTCCTTTTTTTCTTTTTAGATGCTAAATAGACTTGCAGATTAAAGTAGATCCAGAATCACTATAAACATACAAATTTCGAATAGGATACAAACCCATGAATTGTTGAACAAAGACCAGAGCACAAATCATTTGGTTACTAGTTTACTCTTGATTTGAGACAATTATAAAGTTTTAATGTACTTTTAAATATCAACACATATCAAATATTACAACAGAAATTTGTTAACAATAAAAAATCATGATTTGACAAGACTTTAAATTAATGATATATTCCAGTGAATGCAGCTAGCAAAATTTATACGTTTCTACACTAAAACTAAATTTAACCTGTAGTATAACATCCTATATGTGGGCCAAGGTCTACAGTGTCAATATCTGTTTTCCTGACTGAGAGCCCTGCAGTGTGAAGCATATGCCACTATTAGGTTGTCAGTCTAAACGGAAACCCCATGTTTAATACACAAGGATGCTTGGAACTCAATAAAGGGATGAAAGACTGAATCAACTTTGTTTAGCCCAAGAATCGAACCTCAGACTTGTATCTTGAGTGCAAAGTGCTACCACTAAGTTACGAGGCGATTTCTGAATTGATCTTTGAGAAGCTTAAGAAATTATCTGTTATATATTTGAATTCTTCAAAACTATTGAGATATATTTTAAAAAAATTATTGTTAATATAATTAAATTTTTTAAAATATCAGAGTGAAAAATTCCGTGAGACAAAATTCTCAGTGAAATGAAGTAAAATTGATTTTTTAACTTTTTTTATCATAACACTTCGTCATAATACATTACTTTTTATCATAAATAATATTATGATAAAGTGTAGCATAATAAAAGCAGCAAATCTTACAAGTGAATAATCAATTTTGAGACATAATTTGGCAGTTAAATCCATTTTTTCACAAAAGATTTCAATAACATTTTTTTGATGAATTAAAAATAAAATTAGATAATTCTGGAGCATACTTTAGTAAATTGGAAACAAAATATTTAAAAATGAATATAAAAATTGCAAACAAAAAAGAATAAGCAAGATATACCATTTCTTTGATGCCTCCAAAAACTGCTTGAAATAAATTATCAATTGAGCTTGATATTTTTTATATTTTATGGAAGAAAACATTTGTTATTATTGATAATTGTCCTAAAAAATTTAGAGTCAATATTACAAATATATAAACTTGACCTAAAACCAATTCAATGTTTCTCAGTATTTTGGAATAACCAAATTATTTTTAATTTGAATTGTGAATTTGGAATACAATTAAACATTTTTTTTTCTTAATACACATATTTAAATAAACTTATTTTTTTCAAATGAACTTACACTAGCAACACTTCTTTTTTCTTTGTGAGGCTTTCTGTAATTTTACTGTATTTTCATGAGACTGCTGTTGTCTTTCCTTTTGGTCCTTTTTACTTTTTAGCACCATTCTTGTAATTGAATTAAACATCTGCATTAAAAAAATTAATTCAATAATTTAAATATAATAGATGTTTTTTTGAAATCAAAATTAAATATTTGAATAAATGCATTTACTGTCTAAGGAAAAAAATCTCCTAATTGCTATGATAATTTTTTTTTTTATTTCCTTAATGTAAACTTTTATTTAATAAGAATTCAAACCACAATTTATTGCTAACTGTTATACCACTGTATTTGCAGCAAGATTAAACTTAATATACATATCAATATTGTAATTAAAACTATTTAAATACAAAAGGGTTGTACATAATTAAAATATAAATATGCACTTTTTAAAGAACAAAACATTGGACTTTATGTTTTTTAATTAAATGAAAATAAACAAAGAAAACATTGAAATTAAAATAAAAAAATCAAACATTCAACATTTCCTAATGTAGATAATTTATAATTTACATATCTCTTTTTTTTAAGTTAAAGAAAAAATTATGTGAAAAATTAATCTTCAAATCAGAATTACAATAAATTCTGTCATTTATGAAAAACAATATTTGTAAATTGCAACAAATATATAAGCCACTATTAAGACATTACCTTATTGTAAACCCTATCATTATATAGATCTTATTGTAAACTCTATCATTACCATAACATTAAATTATAGATAGACATTAGTATTAATTTTCAAACACTGTACTTTAAAAATAATTTTCAAATTGATGTATTGAAAATTCAAATAAATGTTGATTCAGTAAATAGTTTTTAGATACATAGTTTTAGATTTTAAAACAATTGCAAAATACTATTTTAATTCAATATCAACATTTTAATTTTTTTTCAAATGAGTTAAAAATTATTCTCATGTTTATTTTAAGAAACATGTCAACTTTTAAAATAAAATTATGTGTATACATTTTAGGTGAAAAATGTCTTCAATTCTTCAGATATAAAATACATAAAACTACCATCAAAACTCAAGCACCCCTAAAATTAATAGTCTTTTATAATAATTTTGAATTTCTTGATGATTTTTAGTAAAACTATTTAATTTAACTAAACAAAAAATTATCTGAAATTCAGAGTTAAAACAATCAATTCATAGTAGTTTTAAAATAGACAATTTTTAACTTAATAATTTAATAGTATAGTTGTAAATATAACATAGCTATCTACTTTTATTACAAATGTTCTCTAATGTAAGGCATTTCTTAAAATAAATAAGTTATCCTTACAGTTTTTATTCTCATTTATACAAGCAATCAATTTCTTTTTAATAACAGTAAAATAAAAAAATTTTAAATTTCTTTAGACATTTATATTTAAAATTTCTTGAAATGTATTTCAACAAATATTAAATGTTTTACCTTTATTTTATAAAACAAATATTTTCACAAATGCAAAAAAGTGCTGAATTTCAAAAAAAAAAAAAAAAAAAAAAAAAAAAAAAAGCAATAATAAGTAGTTTAAATTTTTTTAACCCAAAAACATAAAAGTAAGTGTACATAAAATTTAACATACTTCTTCAACATTAATATTTTCCTTTGCACTAGTTTCAAAGAGTTGAATTCCCATTTGGTCAGCAAATCGCTGTGCATCTTCAGTCAAAACTATTTTTCTATCAGGATCATCATTTTTATTGCCAACTATATTGGGAGAAAATTTCAGGAATATATAAATATTGCTACCACATTAACACTTCTTAAAGCAAATAATTAAAAATTTATTCATCAAATGAATTCAATACAAAATAATGGCTAGTAATATATTTAGATATTTTATACATGCAATTTTTTCAAGCAAAACAATTTAAAACATTTTTTTTACTCTAGTTATTTTAAATTTTTAATCAAAATATATATTAATGTAAAATGAAAACGATAAATTTTATGCCCATTTTTTTCACACTAAAAAAAAAAAAAAACACCCTAGGCTGTAACTAAATTTTTTTAAAAATAACTTATAGCTATTTTGAAAAGTTTGATATCACTTCCTATAAATTAAAAAAAATATGTGTTATATATTTAGCTTATCTTCTTGGATTACATTAGGGAATTAATATTTTTAGGCAAACAGCTTCAGTTTAAAGATAAAGTCAGCAAAATTGTTAAAGCTGCTATATTAAGCTTATTTATTATAAACACTTTTAAATAATAACAATATATTAAACTAAACATCTCTCCAACATGTTTATATTTTAAGTTAACATTTAACTTAAATAAATTTTCATTTGTTTAAGTTCCAATTAATTATAAAATAATCAAAATATAAATTTTTAATAAAGTATACCAAAGGGGAAGAATGTACCTAATATCCTATTCACAACTTCACAATTCTGATCAATCTCATGCAACCATCTTTTAACATTTCCAAATGATTCACCATTGGTAACATCATATACAACTATTACTCCATGAGTGCCTCTATAATATCTACATAAAATAAGGAATAAGAATTTTTACCTAACAAATTTGTTTTTTTTTTTTTAAATACAATATGCATTTTATGAATATCAAATAAAAGTAAATAAAAATTATTAAAAATTATCAAGCAACAATGATAAAGAAACAATGCATATAAAATAAGTAAATTATTAATTCAGAGAATTAATTATTAAATCTTTAAAATTAAAGTATTTTAAGCTGAAATTGAAACATTAAGTTCAATTCAGATTGAGAAATATGCAAATCAGAATCCACAATAATTCTTTACTCATTCATTTTGAAAAACATTTGCATAGGAAACATTATTTTCCTAACTGAAAGAAAATTAAAAACACATAATAGAAGCAAAATCAATTTCTTTTGCTTGATTTTAATAATTAATAATATTCTGACAAGTAAAATCCTCAGAATGAAAGGCCTTCATCATAACTCAATAGATATATGGTTGCCAAAATCAAGTGTAATATTTAGAAGAATATAATAGCATTCTACAACACACAAAATGTATCACGGATTCAGGTGTTATTTCTTGTATTTCCTTCACATAATTTTAATCATGCCTTCTTTACTAAGTATTATTTAAAAGCTAAAGAATAAGATTAGAAATCATAATTTAAAGTTATCCATTAAGTAATAAACTTTTCAGTTTTATATATTATATATACTTTTTGCAGCATCTAATTTGTCTAGTATTTTTCTGTAACTGCTTAAAATTTTATTGCATATAACTGTTGCATGAGTTTTTCAGCAACACACATTTTACTTTTAGATTTACAAAATAAAAGTTATATCGCTTGTATTATTGGTTTAAGCAAATGTTCAGCAATTGGTTTTTGTCCACAAATATATTATATCTAGATTTATTTAATTCTTATTTGTTTCTCATTAATATATTTCATGAAATTGTCTTGCTCCGCATTTGCAAATGATTTAGTTTTTTACCCCCTATAAAATTACAATATTCCTCTTATTATATCTACTTGTACTGTTTATTCCTGAAAATTAAGTTAAACAATTTCTTTATTTAAAAATATGCAAGCGAAAATTCCATAATAAAAAAAAGGAGGTAATATGAAATCAATAAAATTTTATATAACTAAACAATTTGAAATCATATGACATAAGTTAAAACATTTATAGATATTTCACAATTGAAAAATCAATAAATAAATGAGTAAATGTGTATAATAATCCTCTAATATCATGTGCCAAAATAATATACACACATTAAAGATTTGTATTAGTAAAATGAAGAAATGGAAACCAACATACGTAGAAGTAATTGTCCTAAATCTTTCTTGGCCAGCTGTGTCCCAAATTTGTAATTTGACTCTTTCACCATCAACTTCTACAGTTCTAATTTTGAAATCTACGCCAATAGTTGTAATATAACTGCCTAATAACACATAATATCAAAGACAGAAATAAAAATTAATTAGACAAGCAAATTTTAAGATATTACACACAATATTGAAAATACCAAAAATGAATAATTTTTATATTCATATTTCATATAATAAAAATTTTATATTCAAAATGTCAAAAGACTGAAAAACAAAATATCTATAAAAATATAATGTTATTAAATAAAAAATATTTAAAATCTGCAAAATAATGAACATCTATTAGACATAAAGCAGAACAAAATTAGTAAATAATAATTTCTGACCATTTTGTAGCATAAGGAATAATTTAACTTTTTTATATTGTGGTGATAAAAAAAAATACTCATGACAATATAATTATAAGTAATTATTTAGTTTAACATTTTCTAGTCAATAGGAAAAGTGATGAACTGAATAATTCCTTTTTTTTTCTCAAGTATAAAATTTTTACACCAATTGCAAATATTCAAAAAGAGAACTCAGTATTTATTGAAATTTATTTCTTAATTGCCAGATTTAATAATTCTAATTACAAAATTAGCCACACCAAAATTACAAAAATGGAGTTAGCAATTATTTTCAGCATGATTTATATAAGGAAGTGACATATATCCATACTTCTGCTATAGCTTATTGATAAATACCAAATTATCAATAAACTAATCAAACATTAGTTGTATTGAATGCAAGTATACAATTATATTTTCATAGGAATGTTGCTAGATTGCAAGAACAATTTTGTAGCAAAAGTTGCAAATTTCCTTTACAATATTATATTAAAGAGTGAGAAAAGTTTCAGTAACTGTTTTCATGGCTCTACAATGATTTTTAAAGTTTGTCATGAATTTTAATTGAGGACTATTACTTAAATTTGAATTTAAGCTTGAAACTCATTTTTTTTCTTTATGCATGTGTAATTATTCAGAAAATTGCATTTCTTAAAATCTTCTCAACTTCCTTGCAATGAGTTTCTACTATAATTTACAATCTTATTTTATTCGAAATTATTTGAGTGAATTGATATTTTACCTACTATAGTGAATCACAAATCATCTTGTAATCTGTTTTTACCTATAATAAATCTTGTATTAATACAAAGTCTATAGTTTACATGGATCTCCATATAATCCATGGCAATTTTTCGAAAAATTCATCAAAAATATGATAAGATGTTATTAAGTTTTATACTATGATGTCATTCAGTTGAATATAGATTTTTTACACAGTATACAGGTTTATAATAATTTTTTACTTTATTATAATTTCTTTATTCCTCATAATTTGTATTCTGCTATTTTCACTATTCTATATTGATACTCCTTAAGAGGATTTTGCATTTTTTTTTAAAAAATATTTATCATTTTTTTAAAATTAAACTTTCACATTGTTTTGAATGTATATTTCATTTATTAAAAATTTTGAACTTTAAGTAAGACTATGTATAATTTTTTCATATTTTTTCTTTTAATTTAATTATAATCTTGTTCTTCCTTTTATAAATTATATCATTTGTTTTTTCCACACTTATTTTTGGTTTTGCATTTTTTTAAAGAAAAATATTCACAGTTTCAAAGAATTCCTCACTCAGTATCTGGTTTTCTCAATGTTTTATAAGAAGGAAGCTTTTTTTTCTTTATTGTGACTAACTTATGATTATATTCCATCACACAAAAAATTGCCAATAGTTATTTTTTTAAATTATTAAATTTAAATAAATCTCAACATAGTTTCTACAACTTTTTTTTAATTTCTTTTTAAATATTATTTGTACAGCTTTTTTAATTATGATTTTATATGGGTTATTCTAAACTCTATCAAGCAATCTTTTTAAGAATATTGGATTAAAGTTGATTTTTATTATTGTAAAAAGACTTGTCACTATAAAAAGAAAAACCCATATAAAAAAATCCTAACCTAATTTAATGACTTCTACTATAACATCAATAACTGAGCCTTTAAATAATTTCACTCTTTGAACATATTCAATTGATTATTTATTCATATTAAAATTGTCTTAATATGATTTTTTTTCAAGTTGAACATTAATGGAAATACTTATAGTTCCATATATCAAATTCTACTGATGTTTTGTAATAGTTTTACATAAGAGGGACCCGTTAATTTCCAGAAAAACTTACTGACTTACTTTTACCTCAGCATGTTGTAAGATGAATCTCATATTATTTACAGAATGTGTAATTCTATATTATAAATATATAAACATAAATACAAATACCTGATATAATAAATAACATAATTTAGCTGACTTTCACATTTAAATTTGAAAAAAAAATAACCAGTTATTAATATTTTAGATTAAAAAAAAGTAATTTTAATTTCTTTTTAAAAAAATTATAGTTTAAAATTATTTAAAGAGATACTCAAAAACACTCAAAGCAATCGCAAAATGATTTGTGAATATTTTATGCAAAAATAAAAGTTTATTTTTGAATATAAGCTCTTCTGAATTTTTTTTTAAAAAGCAACTATTTAATTTGAAACATGATTTTTTATATCATTAGTATTGCTTAGAATGCTAAAAAAATATTTTTTGTAATTTCAAATTTAAATCATAGACATAAATTAATAAAAATACACTATTTAACTTCAATTTTACTTATTAAAATAGAAAGATTCCAAAATTAAAAATGAAGATTACTAATTAATTTTATATAGAGAGATACATTTGTTTTATATAATAAAATTTACCATATTATTATTATCATTTAAAATGATTTGATAATAAATTTTAAAAAGAATATTTCCCCTTTATTTAAAAATAATAGCATTTGTAAAATTACATATGCTAAACCTGTAAATAAAGAAAGCCTTAACAAAGCAAGAAAAACATGTTAGTGACTTTGTGCAGTGAGTTTTATTTTTAAATTGGTGTATGACTCAGTAATTAAAAAAAAATGTTAAGCTAATAAAAAATAATGAAAAATATTTTGACTTTTTTTTAAAAAAATATACAATTATTATGATATAATAAAAATAAATAGATTTTACTTAGTATTTCAAATATTCAAGTACAAAAATAAATTAAAAAAAAAAAAAAAAGAAAGAAAGAAATATAGTATTGAAAAAAAGATTAAAACTAATCATGAATATTTTGTTCCTGGTAAAAAAATTATTTCCAATTAAACAATAATTTTTTTTTAATTAATTATTTTCTTTATTAAATATTCTAAAGTCTACCTCTTTAAGAAAGATATTTGTTATATTTTTACTTTGCAATGTTATAAACTGCTTATTTGTTCATGGATTTTCTCAAGGCTGGACAATAAATACACTAAAATTATGTTAAGTGATTTTCATTTTCTGTTTGTTGATTATACTACAGTTAAAACATCGAAAAACTGCTTAGGGGTCCTTTTCATCAAGCAAATAAAAAATCTATTTAACAAAGTTAAACATGTATCTTAATTATTTTTCTTTTCCATGCATAATGTAAAATATTACCAATAATTTTGTTAAAGTTAAATTGACATCCTATGTTGATAGCATAACAGTTGAAAGCTATTATAAAGCACTGTGATATTTATGATACACAGCCTTCTAGAAGACTTGAACAGACAGTAAAACATTCACAAATTACAAACAAAGTTAAAAACTATCTTAGACCACCTTCCAATATTGCATAAGATTATGGACACAAGGCAGTAACATGTTTAACATACATGTAACATATTAATATAAGTCTTTGCATGGAGCAAAGAAATTAGATTTGCAAAATTCATATTTTTTCACAGTTATTTCATTTTTTTTTTTCAAATTGTTTTTTCAATTTCAGAATACAAAGAAGGTGCCGAATAAAATGACAGTTTTCATAAAGAAATTCAATATACAAATGAAACTGACAGATATATTACTGGTTAAAAATATTCTTTTTATAAATTTAATGTGGCCTACTTGTTTACTAATAATATTTTTAATCAAATTTGCAGAATAAAATAACTGTATTGATATTGAAATAACACCCAGAAAGTGTTTTATAAATATGTGATAGTGTAAAACATAATAATAAAAGTTTAAATTATACTTACCAGTAAAAGTATTATCAGCAAAACGTAATAATAGGCTACTCTTGCCAACTCCTGTAAAATGGAAATATGTATTTACCATTCATAATTTTATTGCAACTATCGTCATATCACTTCACAATACATGCACAGATATATGATATCAAGAGAGAATGAAAATGAAGAATATATTCTTTTTTCATGAATGTTAAAACATTCCAAATATATCAATGAAACATTGAATATTTATATTTTAATACATTTAGACTATCAATGGGGTATATCAATTAGCACAGACGAGTTCTGGTAAAGACTTAAATAAGAAGTCAAATATCCCTACTTAAAAGGAATATGAAAGTAAAGAATTCTTACAAAATTCAAACATTCATAACAGTTTAAATGGCAAATAATAAATTTAGCATCACTCCCATAATTAAGATAGTTTATTATCAATATTATTTTCTTTTTTAATTTAGAACATACTGTTTGTATTAAGTTCAACAGTTTATTTAAATGTGCTGTTACTTAATATTTAAGTTTTCTCGTGTTTTGCCACATTATAAACATAAATATTTTAATAATGAAGTATGAAAACATAAAAGTATTTTTTATTTAATATTTACTATAAGTCCAAAGGGAATAATGACATTTGCTACTGTAAGTGAGAAATATATTCAGCAAATAATTTAAACATATACCAAGCAACTAAGTGAATATTGTCATAGCAGCTTTTAGTCTTTCACTGTAATTAACATAGTAATATTATAAAACAAATTTTATTAGCTTTAATATATATCAAATGGAAAACAATTTAAAAATAATAAGTCAAAAATAAGTGAAATTTTTTACTTAAATCACAGACAAAAATTTAATACACAAATTTTACTTCAGAGAAGAATAAAACAATGTTTATTAGCAGGTAAAAAAATTTTTTTTTCCAAAACCTTTCCCTAGAAAATTTTAAAATACTTGAAAATTTGTTGTATAAATAATAATGAAAAATAAAAAATAACAATTAAAGTAATCATGAAAAATAAAAAGCAACAATGTTACACATTACAAAAAGAAAATTCACTGAATAAAATTTTTATCATTAAATTCTTTAGATATTCTAATTTACTTAAAATATAATCATTTAACAAAATAGTGAAATAAAATAAAAAAGATTATGTTTAAGAACATCTACATTGTTAAAAGTTTTTGAATATTAAGTCACAAACCTATTTGCCTCAGATATAATTATTAATATATTATAATCTGTAAATTATTTAAATTAAAATAAGAAAAAAAAGCAATATTTTCATAAAAAATTAAGATTTTTAAATATATGCACAATGATCTTAAATTACTGTAATCTTTATAAATTAGTATATTTTTCTACAAATTATTTGATTACAAAATTTTATAAAAAGAACACTACATTTTAACTTGTAATAAATATGAAAGAATATATCAATGATATGAAAAATGATATTCACTACATTTAATTGTATACATTTTTACTTATTCTTCAAATATTAAAATTTTCAAATAATTATTATTGAAAGATAAGAATACTTTCATAATTAAATTGTGTTAGTAATTACAATTCAGAAATTATTTCAGATCTTAAAATAAAGAATAGAAGGGTGCTTAAATTATAGAAGTAGGGAGACTTGTATTGCATTTGCCACAAAAGTATATAAATGTATAGCATGTAGTATATAATTAACACTTAGATGCTAAACTAATATTTGATATTACATAAATATAAAATATTTTTTACTTAATTTTTAACATTTGAAAGAAACTTATAGAATTTTAAAGACATATTTTGGAATTTTGATATTGACATCAGATTTTTAAAGAGTCTTTAAAAACTTTACAACAAAGGTACAAAATTTTTTTAAAGAAAAATTAAAAAGATTGACTCTTAGAATAAGTTTTATTTGGATTTAAATAAACCTTTTTATTATGTTTCATTTATTTTTTCAACATATTATTCTTTTTATTGATATCGCATTGAAACGCTAAATGCAAAATTCAATATTTTCAATTTTTAAATCTATCAAAATCTGAAATAATTATAAAATCATTTATTTTTTACAACAATGTCAAAATTGAATTTTACTTTTCAAAAATTTTGTAAAAATTCTTCAAAAAATTCCACATTTGTTTTCACTTAACATGAAAAAAAAATGGCATCTTTTCATCATATCCCCGTATGATAATCACAATAACAGGAAAGAAAAATTACAAATATTCCATTTGCATTTGTTTAAAAAGGTTTTCATGTTTAGAAACTACTAAACATAAAACAAAGATTTTATAGTTAGGTTTTATAAACTAAATAATTACCATTCATTGATAAAACTTATTTAAATACCACTGTTAATTTCAGGTGAGAACTATTTAGCAACCAATTACAAAAACCATTAGCAACCATTTAGCAACCAATTACCAATTACAGCAACCAATTACAGTGATCATTTGGGTAAATATAATGTAATAGTAACTCTTTTCAATGGAACAAAATTAAATTTTGCTGTTTTTGGTGATTTGTACCTGTAATGCTCTTTTTAACCAACAAAATTATCACCAAGAAATCTCTTCCACCAACAAGCATTAGCTTTGTTTAGCATTCAGCTTGCTTACCTTTTGGGTTAATTTTTGAAAAAAAAAAAGAGGGAAAGAGAGAGAGAGATTTAAATCAAAATTTTGAGACAATAAAATAATCCTATCTATGTTATATCATTTTCACTTCTCCATAAGAAAGAAACATGCTATTTCTTTGGGATCCTAAATGGGAGTATAATGAAAAAGAACCAAATTTTTTTTATAAATAAAATTTTGTATTCAACTATTGTAATTCATCTCATGAAATTAGAAGTTTAACATGAAAGAAAATATTTTTTGATTTGCTATTTCTATTTTGTATATTATTATATTATTATTACACTATAATCCTATCCATATTTAGTTGCTGCTAAAGTGTATATATATATATATATATATATATATATATATATATATATATATATATATATAACATGAAATTAAAAACAAGAAACTTATAATATTAGATCACAATGAGAAAAAAAAATTAATACACATATTTCACTTAGAAAATAATTATTAACAGAAAAAAAATATAGGAATAAATGGCATTGAAATTCATAGGCATTTTGCTGAAAAAAACTCAGTGAGTTTGTTAATAGATGGTGAACTAAACTTAGTACCAATTTGAAATTGAGGAGTGAAACAATCAAACCAAAATACTTTAAAGTTACAGACAACAAGAGATACACATATAGAAGGATATTTTTACAAAAATCTTTCACTAGGAATGCTATATGATGTTGGGAATTACATCACAAAGACAATTGTTAACAATAGCAATGATTCAGCAAACAATTAATACTTCAGAACGGATAAATGACAAATCATTGAAATAAATATTAATAAAGATTGTAATACTTTATTTTATCTTTATATACTTATTTTAAATTGCATGCATAAATCCACTAGTAATATTTAGACATAATTCTTTCAGAATAAATAATGAACTAAAAATCTTAAAATGTTTAAAATATGAATTCATTTGTTCACAAATAATTAGTCAGTAGACACTAAATATATACACACAATTAGCAGTGGAAAAAATTAACTTGACTTAATAGGTAATTATTACCATCACTTGTGTTAAGCTTCAACTAAATTTACATACAAAGCATCTTTTTATTTAGAGTTTCAAAATTCTGCACATTATTTTTCATTTACATAAGCATCATACTTTATAAGTTAAAAAAATTCAAATTAATGCTATATATCTTAAACTATTATATTGATAGCGAGGAGTTTTAAATGAAACAAATATACAATATGTGAACATACAAAGGCGATAAAGCATGATAAATCTAGGTAAAATAAAGTAGAACTATAATAGTAAAGAGCTGACATTACTATTCAGTCAGATTTATTTTTCTCTGATAATAAAATAAAATGTATTATTTTAAATAGCAAAAATATTTTTATCAGAAAAGCTGTAACAAACCACTATCTCCGATGATGAGTAATTTAAAAAGGTGGTCGTACTCCCGCGCCATATTTTAGTTAATATTTGTTTGGAAAATCTGTAAACAAATAATGTAAATTTGTAAACACGAAAGAGAAAATATTAGCAAAATACTAATCAAAAATCGTTATCTTCTCCATTTTGCTGCCATTATGAAATAACAGAACTGACTGTCAAAATAACTACTCATTCATTACAATATTTTTGTTTAATATTTCAATGCTAAGTGGCGCTAGTGTTGACGAAATATTGCAGTTTGTCATATCAAAACTGCAAAATGGGAGATGCCTTTATTTAGGAATGAAAGTCAGATGAAACATTATAAGACAAATATTACATATTAAATTAGAATTATGTGTAATGCCAATCAATATACTCAATCATATCACCATAAAAATTCAAACAATCAGAAAAAAAAAAAAAAAAAACAATGAAGTTCATGATTTAAAGTAAAGATAACATGTGTATACCTAAAGTAGGGAGCAACTGTGCTGTTATTCGAACTTTGGAAAATCAGATGAGTTAAAGCTTATGCTGTCATAAACAATTCATAATTTATAGAATTTAAAATGAAACTAAAAGAAAATTTTGAATGCTTTTAATTGATTAGTTTAGAAATGATTTCGAAAAATTTTAAAGATGTTCCTACAGTTTTCATAGAAGTGGAGACGATTAACAACAATCTGAATTCTTGATGCATGCGATTTTCATTAACCATTCATTTTTTGTTTGTGTTCTGATCTTTGTCCTCGCTATAGTTGTGTTAGTAGGGTTGTTTTGGTGGATATATTTGGATTTTGTGTCTAAATAATTATGTACGTTTGCTTTCATCTCCTTAATATATATCCTAGTAGCAGAGGCTCACTAGTATTACAGTGGCCATTTACCGGTTTCATTGGTAACTTACTTTACACCGAATTTTTTGACCGGTCCGTGCCCAGTATCTTACACATGAAACGAACACTGTTTTTTCTACCGCATATTCTGAACGACACCGTCATCGGCCGCTGATAGAGTGGTCACTGGACGGCGGCTGTAGCATTTACCATTGAGATAGGGATGGGACCTTGTTACATTTCCTGTACTTAGTACGTACTGAGTGAAGTTACTATGTTTAGTAACTTCACTCAGTACGTACTTCGTAATGAGTAAAGTTACTATTTTACCGATTACATTTTGTATGTGTTACAATTTCTTTTGTACTGCCATCTATCGGATTAAAATATAATGACAAAGTTTTTAAAACTTTATAAAAATTGAATAAAAACTCTAAATTAATAATTAAAACTAAATAAGTAGATTAATAATATTTTATATTACTCCATAAAATTAATTAATATAACTAATGTTAATTTAAATTATTATCATTTATAAATAAGCATTCACTTAAATATTAATAAAAAGATCTATAAGAAATAATTATTATTTATGCAACATTTCATTAAATGCAAGTTTTTGTTTTTCCTGTAATGTTTTAACTTCTAGTATGAGGCAAAGAAATATAAGTTATTTATCAACAAAGAGTTTTTTTGTAAAAAAGTGTAAAGTGTAAAAACTTCTAAATTTTCTTAAACGTATTTCATTCAATATAAAAATCATGACATTTTGTTATTTACATTTGTTTTCAGAATTTATATCTATTCTTAGTAAAATTTCCAATTACTCAATAGTAATTTTCGAAGACTTCCAATGTTAATTAAAATATAAAATTAGATGAAATAATATAATTTCAATTTTTCAACCTAATAAGCTTAATTTTTTATTAGAATTTAGTAAGACTTTCTAATTATATAAATGAAATTTCATAATTAACAGGTAAACATTTTGCAAAGAATTGTAAAGTAAGAGGTTTAATCAATTACAAAGAGGTTTTGTTTTAAGTTTGCTTACAAAAATACAACAATTAATCAAAAAAATCAATTTAAATTAAATTTCCTTTATTTTTCTATAGTTAAACATTAACGACACAGACATGGTAAAAATTTTTTTTATGTATAATCGATAGTAATTTTTATTATAAAAGACGTTTATTTGTTTATATTTTTATGTAATAAATTTAACCAGTTTTTCCTAAAAGAAAAATTGCATTAACTCACATATCTTATTTCAGTTTTCTAAAATTTAATCCATTTATGATTAAATAAAGTAGCTTTGCAATTCAAACTGTATTAATAATGTTTAACTAAACATAATCATTTTATATTAAATATTGCTGCATAAAATTTCAATAACTATCAAAAATAGAAAACTAAGTAACTAATATAAAACTAACTTCTCAATATTTTAAGGTAAAATATTGAGAAATAATATTTAATACAAAATGGAGGAACAGAAATACATATATTTTATTTACATCAATCTATAATTTAAGAAGTAAAATATGATGGTAACACATGATGGGGTATAAATAAAGATAAGGTAAAAATTAACTTAATTAAAGTTTTTTTTTAGAATTTCGAAACTTTAAACTAAAATGAATAAACTACATTTATTAGGTTTAAATCAACATTCTCATTATCTGAATAAAAATAAATCTTATGGTAAAAAAATATAAAGGAACATTTTCTTCTAAAAGTTTAAATTCTATATATTTACAGTAAAATATAGTGAAACTAAAACATGGTTGAATAAATAACTAAACATATTTATACATAATTATAATAAAAAATATGCATGATAAAAATAACAATGGAAGTATGTAAGCAGAATTAATTTAAATATATTTTTTTTAATTCAAGAAATCTGACCTAATTTAAGGTTTAAATAAATATGTTATATATGTTCATAAAATGAAATTAAATTTTTAAAAAATATAATAACAAAAATAAAAGTTAATATAAATTGCTAAATAAGAATATCATGTTTTTCTTATATTAAAAAAAAAAAAAAAAAAAAAAAAAAAAAAAAACATGATATATTTGAAAAAGAACGATAATCATTCAAGAGATGTGTAACGATTATTGGTTTTCTCAACTCATTTATTTTATTAACCGAAACGAAACAAATGTACATGTGTATTTTATTTCGCAATATAAATTCATAATGTCTCCCTCTCCAACACAAAAAGATCGTTCAATTCCCAAGTATCCCTCTTCTATTTTCCAGTTAAGGCAACTGTCATTTCCCTTCTCCCACCCAAACTCCCTACCATGAGAAGCAACCACAATCTCATAACTCATCCGCCTATATCGATGACATTGTTACTTGTACTCGCTCTGTCATTGGCTCTTCTGTACTTGTTACATTCAGTCAAGAATACTGTGATTACACTCATTACTTTGTAACAACCACGTACTCACATACTCGCTGATTACTTTGTAACAGGCACGTACTCATGTACTCGGACTGCCATTGAAACTGGTCAAGTATATTGCACCTGCAACTGTCTGAGGATACTCGAACTCGCGCTAACTTTGTTACTGGTAGTACTAAGTATTTGGATAAAAAAGTACTAATTACAGGTTGTTATATTCAAATACTGATTACAAAATACTAGTTACAGGTATTTCTTCCTATCCTTACATTGAGATTGAAGGAAAGTAAAATCATGCGTAGACTTATTAATAGGTCTACGCATGCGTGGTAGCCATATTTAAAAATCATTGTATTATTTACCTTTTCTGAATGTTTATTTAATATTTTGAATAATAACATTATTTTTAACAGAATTATTTAGTAAGTACTATCAATTCATTATATATATATATATATATATATATATATATATATATATATATATATATATATATATATATATACATATAATTTTAATAATAAATTTCACTTTAGTTTGTTCATTGTTTTTGTGTGTGATGTTGAATCCATAATATTAATAATCTAAGATTATAATGATAATTAAAAGCCAATAGCCACCCTAAAGGGCGTTGTTCATAATTTCTTTTGAATATTTTTGATGTATGCTATATTTTGAATTAGATTTCTATTTTGTTATTAGCATTAATATGTGAAACTTGGCCACAGGTTAGTATTTAAAAATAAATTTAGTGATCTAAAGCTTTATTCCAAACGTATATATTATAATATGTTTATATGTTATTTATGTATTTTAATGTGGTTAATTTGTGGTTTAGGTATCCCTTTCTCGCCAAATGGGTGATATATGCGTAAAGCGTGGTAACCCTGACTACTTCATCCTAAATGCACTCCTTGTGGCAATCCTGTCTTTTTTGTTATACAATTATATGTGTATTTTTGTTATACAATTCGTAAAAAAACCATTGTTTTTATTTTCGTTACCATACCAACGGTGAAATTCGTTAAAAATACGGATTTTGATTTCGTCGCCATAGAAACACCGTTTTTGCGTAGCGTCTCGGAGCATTTAACTCCGCGAGACAACACGCAAAAAAGCGCCAGTTGGCGACTTTTTGAAAATGCACCAAGCAGGGAACCCAAAGCACATTTTCACCGTTTATATTTACAAATAAATTCTTCTGTTAACAGAAAGTAAAAAAGGTGCTTTTCTACTATACCCCTGTTTATAAACCTGAAGATATAGCTTCGGTTCAACAGTTAATGGGTTTGAATCCCAGCTTGGGCTAAGATAATGGTTCGGAATCTACTTTAAACTGTATGTCTTGGTTTAATTAGTTTCACGTGCAAAATATGTAAATAAAATGCTTGAATTATTTTTAGCATTTTCTAAAAATGTAAATCTTTTTAAACATTACACGATGAAAATGGAATATTTAGGACTAGACTAATTTTTGATTTTTTTCTTTCCCATTATTGGTATTATTGATTGGGTACAATGGAAAAATACTGTTATATATATATATATATATATATATATATATATATATATATATATATATATATATATATATATATATATATATATATATATATATATATATATACCATACACACACACACACACACACACACACACATATATATATATATATATATATGTAACCAAATTTTTATTTTATTTATTATTTTTTTGTAAAATCTGTTTTTATAGTTCAACTTTAATAATAATTATTTATTTTATTATCTTATTTTTGTATGATAAACAACAATTTTTATAGAGCAATATACTGTATAATATAATAGTAAAATAATATTACAAATATTATTACATGGAAAATATAGTTAATATATATATTAGTGCCAATGCATACAATGTATTTCATACTGGCAGATATTGAAGTGTATACTTATGTGTTGCTGCAAAAATTATATTTAATGTAAATTTTTACTGTAATATATATTTTTAAAAGAAAAAATTGTAAAATTTGTTAAGAAAACAATAGAAAAATCATTACAATTAACAACCTGTACTTTATTTTTTCTAAAATTAGAAATTATTTTTAAAAAAAATTTGAATAAATATTGTCTGAGAAATCATGTACTATTATATTTTTCTTATTAGTAAAGAAATAAAAGCAAATCCATAAAACAGAAATTATTGAATGTTAATTTTGTGTCCTGCAATGAAAACTTGAAAATACTGAAATGTCCTATAGTGAAAAAATATTAGATATTGGGTAAAATACATTTCATATTAATTTCACTTATATAATTTTACTATAAGAATTATTTGCCGGCCAACTTGTCTAGTGGTCAGCGTTTCTGACTACGGATAGGGAGGTCCTGGATTCAAATCTCGGTTCAGGCATGGATGGGCTTTTTCTCTCTATCCTGTCTTTGTTCTTTCCTTGTGTGAAGGGTTGTCTATCCTATAAATGGGTCCCTATGGCATGAGTTTGTACTGAAGAAGTCAGATTCCACACCAAATACGATTCATTTGGAAAAGTGGAGCAGCTCACCCCAATTTGCCTGCCTAGCTGGCACACGAGAACAACAACATATGATTTATTTATTGCATTTTGAATTCATTTATAAGTATTAAAAAAAATTCTTCAACACAAGTAGTTTTATTTATTAAAACAAATATATGAATATTTAAAATAAGTTTTTCTTAATATTGTCTGGCTTATTATCAAAAATACACTATCATTAAATTATTTATAACGATAGTGTATTTTTGATATTTAAGCCAGAAAACAGCATAGGTACACCAGTAGAATAGAAAATTAAATGGCATAGTATCATTGCTGCACTCACTCCCTTTTCATCGAATCTTAAAAAACTCATCGGGCCATATGCCAAAAGCTCATCACACCGTCCACTTCAACTGAACGGGTGGGGATACCGCAGCCGGTCTCCGACCGAGGTGACAAGAAGTCCACTATTCCATGCACTATTGCTGCACAGGGGTCGCTGAGTTTCCATCGGTTCAAATCGTAAACCCAATCACCACCCCAGTGCTGAATTGCTACTAGGGTATATATACCCAGTCACCATGACTAAGCAATGAGGGAAGCTGAAATATTGTTCTATTAGTTTGTGATTTTATGTATTTGTTTGTCGTATTTCATTTTTCATCTGACAAAGGGATATAATTTGACTGGAAATTGATTTTATTATAAAAGGAAGCTTATTAAAACTATCAATTATGCTCAAATATTTTTTATTATATGGAGAAGCAAAATTTAAGTGAAAGTAAATAAAAACTATAGTTTTAAAATGCAAAAACAATTGCAAATGCATAAATGATGTTCTTCCATTTATGTAATTACCATTTATTTTCCAGGTTAACAATAATTTCAGATTTGGTTACTTAAGGATTAAAAACATTGCACATATCTGAAAAATTTTGCATTATTTTAGTATATTTTCATTATAATGTTTTCCATATATTAATACAAATTAAACTCATTTGTAAGTGTGTATTTATTTTTTTTTATAAAAATAAGCACTTTTATCAAAGCAGAAAATACGAATTGAAAATGAAATTTATGAAGGAAAAATCTGAATGCTGTAACAGAAATCAGAAGAGAATCTCAAGAATAAATATAATTCCGGAATTAAATTCTTGAAATTTTTGTTGCTCTCAGTGGGTAAGTATTTAAAATTTTTACAGAGAACAAAATTTAATACTATTCGATAGGTATAAAAATTAATTTTAAGGAGATAAATTTTTTAAGAAAACATCATGCCTCCCTTCAGTTAATTTATTAAAATGATAAAACTAGATCAGTTTTAAAAAATAGGTTATATATGCTTATATCTAGATCAGGTTATATAGCCTTAAAATATTCATTTTATACGAACTAATTTTTATTCATTTATATCACAACTGTATCGCATTAAGTAAGAAAAACTTTTATCTTTGAATAAAATATATGTAGTAAATGCTCGCTTTTATAAACTCTTATGGACCAATAAAACAGTTCGTAAAATAGAAAACTAATAGATTATTCAGATCTGATTCTTTTACCAAACTACTTTTTCCTTATAAACTATTATTGGAAAGAAAAATTATATAGAATGCACTGTAAGAAAAACATGCATAATAATACTCATATTTAAAAACAAAACTTTCATTTTATTAATAAAAAACCATAAAAATCAAAATTTATCTTTTTCTATTTTTTTTTAAATTGCATCTTAAAAAAATATTTTTCCATTTCTTTCCTATGAATAACTTCATTTCACTCTTTTTTCTTTCGAAAAAGTATTTTAGTCCTGTTAATCTTCAATAACTTGTTGTTTTAAATTGTTTTCGCACATCCTTTTCTTCTTGTTGAATAACTGACAGCTCTCTCTTTTTCGTTATTATTCATTATATTCTCAATAATTTCGTCGTTCGATATTTCTACCGCATACGTGACATGTGAGTCTCTAGTAAAAAAAAATATTGGAAAGAAATTTGATGCAGAAAAGTGGTTTTTTGTCTGAGTTCATACATGAGCAATTCAGCTTTCCTCAAATCATCAGGTAAATTACCCTTGCTTTCTACAGTTATGGTAATTCTTAAAAAAAAAAAAAAAAAAAAAAAAAAAAATGCATATTGAAATGCTTAAGATACTATCTTACCTTTAACCATATCTGCTCTTGAATCTGTTGACGATGTACAGATCTATTGGTTGTAAGACAAAAGCTAAATTAAGCGGAAGAAACTCTACATGAATGATTCACGATCCAAGACTTCAATGTGAACTGTGTACATATCCACAATTCGAATAACTTTAAGACTCTAAAAACGTCAGTTTAAGTCCCTCAGTGAATTTTCATAAATGTTCCCAATCATCAAAGATTTATGTTAGTGTGATATGCAGTTGCTAATGTTTGATTATTTTTGAAACATCTAATCTTTAAATATTTTTTTTATGGAAAACAGAGGCAGTTTTTCTATTCCTTTCATGTTGACTATGATCAATAGTGTAATTCGTGGCTTCGCTTTTTTATCCCATCACCTTCGCCTTTAAGGGTTTTAAATCTAAGTCTTCTTTCAGCAAAGAATTTAAAAAACAAACCTTTCTCGTTCGAGTAAAAATATTGGAAAATAGTGATTTCAAAGCTTCTTTCTATTCAGGTTTCGAAATTTTATTTACAGTTCCACTTTCACTATACAATTTTCTAACACCCATATTGTGTCTAGCTTCATAGCAAATTAGTTGGATTTCCCTTTAATGCCATTACCATCAACAGGAATATGTTCTTCATCCCATTTTTTTCAGCCAAGTAAGCAAAGCTTTTTTCTGTTTAATAGACCTAGCTTTTCTATTATATTTTCGAGAGGGAGCACTTTTGTTGGTAGTTTTTCCTTTTACAAGGAATTTTTAAAATCGTCGAGAGGCTGTTCGTTAGAGTTTCATATTCTTTTGGCAATTTTCATATTTAATATTTTTTTACTTACTTCTTTAAGAATTTTCTTTTTTACTTCGACTGATAAACATGTTTGTTTCTTCAACAGCGACAAATCTAAGGAAAAAGCTCAATCTCCTACTCGATAAATTAATCTTCACAATTTTTTTTTATTGAAATGAAACCAAGACTACTGAACAACAAAGCTCAAACTTTTAAAAAGAGTTTTTCCGACAAAGAGGACAAGAGTCTATTTCGACGCTACAGTCCTTTCCCCTGAAATATTTGTTTCCACAATGTCAGGCATGCCTGCATATGTCGCTTCACTGTTCCAGAAAAATCAAAGTCTCTAGCGTTATATAAAAAGAAATCAAATAAAAAAGTCTGAAAAATATATTTGTAAAAAATAAATAAATAAATAAAAACCATTTATCAAAAACGAAAGTTGTTGTTGCACCAAAATGGCTTCCTGAAATCCTTCCTGAAGCCTTAAGTTAGAAACGAAAGTTCACAAAGCAGAGCTTTTTCAAAATTTTAGTTTATATATATGGGAGTTAAAATTATCCTCGTGTTTATGATGTCTGGTTAGGGACTAGCCACTAGTTCCTAAAAACATGAGTGTTCATAAATTAGAGGTTAGTAAAAACCAGTGTCTACAGTAGTTACAAAGAAAGAATTCCAGATAGAGTGAAAATTCTATAAATAAATGTTGTACAAGCACACTTCCCTGTACTTAGCTTAAAGCTGGGCTCAATGAATTAGATGGAAGCCTTCGTAATTTGTAGGGACCAGGAAGCTTCTTCAGGGACCAAACAGAAGATCTCAAAATTTACTCACCATCCCCAGAAGTATCATTTCACTCAGAAGACCACGGGGTCATTTCCTTTTAACGTGCTCTAGATGCCATAAGTGAACACGATGAATCTTTAAGTCGGTATTTGAATTCAATACTTTCTAATTATGAGAAAGACGTCCTAATCAACCAGAGTTTTCTTATAATAGTATTTCACTACTATAGATTAAAACATAATTAAATTTCGTATTAGGGATTAGGGAAAGAAAAAGATTTCTAAGCTATATTATAATTTAAAAATAGCAAATTTTCATAAGGGCACAAACGCTTGATTATATTTGCAAATAACGAGTGCAAACATAATTATATATATTATGTACACACATTCTCGATTTTTTAAATTTTTATAGCATTGAATATTCTGAAATTAGAAAAGTATTTCACATGTCAAAAATTCATATTTTGAATGTTTATTTTGAAAGAATATAAAATTTCGTTTCATATTCTCTAATTAGAAGGAAAAAATTTCGAATTAATAATGCATATGTAACTGAATAAAATTCACGGAAACTAAATAAAATTTAATTAAGTAAAACTCATGAAAGAGTGTCCAGAGACTATTATGTTACATGTATATGATATATTTCTTGTACAAAACATCTTTTAATAATTTCATTATTTTGGTGTTTAATATTCAATATAAAATCATTATTAACGTTATTATTGATAGTTAAATTAAACTTTGCAGAACTGATCTTTTGAGAAGAAAAACATTAAAAAAGTGCCTTATTTGAAATATTTTGAGGTAAAATAAAGTCATTGGATATTCTCTTGAATGTGATCATATCTTGATGATTTTTTTTATAAAAAAAAATACTTCTTGGGGCACTTTGGAGTAAAAATATTTTGATAATCATATAAAAACCTTTTCAACATTTAATGTAATTCAAATAAATTATGATGCTCTTAGTTCTTTGGATTTTTACTTAAGATATACGTTTATTTATTTTTCTTTCAAATTAATAAAACGTATTAATGTTTTTTCCTATTGTACTGATTAAGATGTGATCTGTGCAATGTAAGCAAATGACCAAAGGATATTTCAAATACGTTATTGAGTACCAGCAATTTCACATTCATGGAATATGATCCATCATGACTTGAATGTTGATTCTAACGGTTCAGAAAATTTTTTTAATAAAAATTGTTTTACACAATAGCAGAGAATTATCAATGATGGACTATATACGTAATTAATTTGTTTTTGGGACCTTCTACATGCAGTGTAAATTCAGTAAAATTAATTCTATCAACTGTTAAAAGTCATTTTAAACTTTACTATTAATGACAAGTAGACCACTCATTTAAAATCATTCAATCGGTTGTCATGTTGAATAAAACCAAGAAGCTGTATTGTGGATCTGTCATACAGGATAGAACGGTGGACCGATTCCACTTAAATCGTTAACCACTACATCTGATGACAAGCATATTCTGGCCATCGAAGTGAGGGAATACTCAGCTATATCAGAAGCATAACACAACAGATTCAAAATGTTATGCATCATTCTTTGTTCGTATGTATCATTTGATGTCATTTGTTGCTGAGTGGAATGTCTTCTATTCTTTTATTTAGACTTGACTCAAAAGCAATAGCATTGGTGTGATGAATGACAGACATAGGTAATGTAATGGAAAAACATTGTCTTTTCTGACAAATCCGGCTTCACCCTGAAACACCACGATGTTTAGATTCGCGTCTGGAGTAATGAGAGACTGCTGAATTTCGCAGTATGCAACTGGTCCTGCAAGCGGTATCATCATTTGGAATAGTTTTAAATTTCAATCATTTATTCTTCTATACGCATTGCCAGTACTCTGAACAGCCAGCGCTAATTCCGTGACTTATTGGAGTCTCTGATATTCCCATAACTTCAGCTCTTTTTATTAGCCATATTTCAATTGGAGTGAAAACATGACCAAAGCGTACGCAGTATTCAAGTGTTTTTTTACCCATCAAACTGAATTGCTTTTTGAATTGCGTGTTCTAACGATCCATCACCAATAGAAAACATAGGGTCCATGCTGAAACTAACCTGAGATAGACCACCCGTTGTTGCAGCATCAACTTTGGTAATATGTGGAATTTTCAAGGATTGCTATGCCCTTAGGATACATAGAAAGCCTCTTTGATTCTATGCCACATTATGTGTCTGTGGTTATAGTATATACTTCTTTTGTCTCATTCACGCTTCTTAAGAAACTGAAATTTCAGTTTATCTCTGTATATTATGTTATCTGGCGAATAAATTTTGCTTTGATATCTTTAGTCTTTCTTGGCAATAGATTTTGGTTTGCTAGCAGTTGTATGATTCTTTTGATCTATGAAACGTAGATTTTTGAATTCAAGGCGATAAATTAAGTTCTAAAATGGCTGAAGATAAATACTAATAAAACAGAAAGAGCTTTTAAAAAGAAAATTTGTTAGAAACATGCGTTATATAAAGAAGAACAAGTCAATAGATTTTCAAGAAATTTACTAAATATGGAAATTCTGGTAATTAGTATGCAGAGCAACTTTCACTGATTGCAATAACAGCACTTATACTCTTTGTAACATAATCGAACTGAGATTAAACTGTTATTTGATTAAATTATTCTGATTAAATTTTCAAATTTAAATTTAATAGTAAAATTCAGGTTTATTAAAATAAATTGATTAAGTATTTCCAACTGGTGAGAGATATAGAAAACTTTCGCTATAAAAAACAATAGCGTAATGCATTTCGTATCAAGGACTATTAAGATGGTGTGGACGAAATCTGGCATTGTAATGTCCTACTGAAATATTATTTATGGAAACTTCAAAGATTAGAATGACTAGGGATTTTAGCACACAAAAGCACACATTTTAGCACACATAGTTGTTAATCAAAATATGTTCTTAAAGTATATAACCAACATAAATTCCTTCTCAATTGTTAATGATGATGCAACAGAGATCTTAGTGGTGTTGTTTATGATTCCGACATGAACTTACCAATTTTATGTTTTATTGATAATCAAGAATTCTCAACCAATGTTAACAGCAATACTAGTAGGATAAAACTCAGTGCCAGTAGTCAATATAACATGACTTTAAAACTAATTTTTATGATCTTAATAGTGTTCTAAATTTTTGATGAGTTTTGCGAAAAAACTCAATCTTACTCAATGCGAACTATAAGCCTATGAGCATAAAGCTCCAAAACTGTTTATGTCATATTACTACTACAACTACTACTAATTATTATTATTTTTTTAAATCAAAATGAATACACATTCTGAGCTTCTTACAAAAGACATAACAATAACTTTCTTAACTGAAAATACTTCTAAATGCAGTTTTTTTATATTAAACCTCTCAGCTGAAAATAATCATTTATACACAATTTAGATATCACTATTATCTCTTGATTTGCATGAATAGCTTGTAATTACTTGCACATCACAACAAGTTTTATTTGTTGTGCAAAATTCTTATGCTTGGATTGTCGTTTACTTGATTAAGATTTTTAACAGTCAGGATAATCCATATAAAATATTACTTAATGATGTGGATAGTAACAAGCCAACCAAGCATGGTATTAAAAAGAATGATTTTTATAATTCGTATTTCCTTTGTTGATCTGAAAGGAATTAATCAATATATTTTCTATTTATTCAACATTTATTAATCAGTAAATAGAGCATGTGAGAGCAATAGATTCATAACAATAAGAATGGTTTCGTATGGTATTACCTTCAATTACATAGCAGCGTTTTGCCTTTAATGCTACCAAATGTTCTGTTTTATTTTTAAAATTATTCCTTTATATAAAATTTCCTCAATATTACTTGTAATATTACATGTTGAGAATCGGAACATATTGTTTAATATAGAAAAGAGCATCTTTCCTGATAAGAAACATGATATGAAATAAAATTTTCTTCTAATCACGATAAACATTTTCTCAAGGTAGGATGTAATTTGTAATTATTGTTTTTCCAATTAATAGGAAAAAAAAATAACAGATTCTGTTTCCCAGATTTTGAGAATTTGAAAGTAGAACAGCTGTTTCTTTTCTCGTCTTTAGAAATCATTCATTGAGTTTCAACGTTCTTTTGCTTTTGGATCTATTTACACAGGAGATTAGAAACAATTATTTTATTAGAAATTTTATCTGATTCATAGAAGAAGTTAAGCACACAGGAAATAGTAGATGGTTACTATTTGAATTTTTCTTACTCGAAATTAGGAAATGGATAACATAAAAACTGTTTCTCTCATACGAATAGAAATTTATGATTAAACTAAATAAAAATTGTCTCTTCAATAGAGTTCAAAGATGTCATTTGGAGTCACATCATTATTTTAAAATGGATGATAAAAATTAATGAAAACAAAACATCTATATACAGTACAACTCTAATTATCTAAATCAATTGGGACCGGACCTCATTCGGATAATCAAAAATTCTGTTAACTGGAGATGTTTGAAAAAATGGTTCATTTTGATTAACTATTGTAAATTGAAAAATGAATGAAAAAGGCATATTTTTTAGGAAAAATAAATTATAATAACTAATAATATAGAAAAATAACTAATCAATTAAATGAAAAAGCACAAAACTTATTATTTTGATTTACTTATTATTTAATTTACTTATTATTTAAAATTACCAGCTATTAACTAAATGTTAAAGTCATTTCAAGTGGTTTTTATTAGTCCAATATGTATGCATAGTACTGTAAATAATAAAAGTCATTACTTTCTGAATAACTTGGTCTGAGTAAGCTTTTTTATTGATTTCATCCGTTTTCTGGCAGACAAGTCGCGCATCCACTACTTGACAAAGAAAATTTGCATACAGTTGACGTTCTATACATTTCAAAGCTGTTACACAGCCGGCAAATGGGCATCTAGTTGATGTTCCTAGATTTTCTTCAATTTGGATATTAAGGTCCTCTTCCCAGATATTTAGTTTACCATCATTTAAATTTACGGTCTGACTCATGATCTATTCTTTTATAGCTTCAACACTAATTTCTGAACATATCAGGAATTTTCAAACGAATGTTTTTGGATTCCTTTCAAGTGACACATCGCTCTCTCTCTCACACACACACTCTCATCTTCTCCTTTTTTCTTACCTTTCCTTTTCTCAAGTTTTTTTTACATTTTATCATCTTCGTTCTCTTCTTCCCTCTTATTTATTTTCCGAAATTATAAAAGCGATTCCGATAGATAGAGTTCGGATAATAGGATTTCTAGTGTATTTCTCAAAATTAACAGCTAATAACTAAAATTTTTTAAACATATTCTTGATTACTTATTAGAAAATTTACTTGGTTTACTTTAAAAAAAATGGTACAATTTTCGTCAATACTATGATTATGAAAAGTGATATAATATTTATTATTTTAAAGGCTATTCCAAAAATATTAATAGTAATATAAAATTATTGCAACGGAACTATTTCAATGAATTAATTGAAAAAATTATTTTATTCAATTATTATCGATTTAATTTAAATTTACGGCAAAAAATCTCAAAAATGAAGAAAAAACAGAGTTGTTACAAAAAATAAATAGAATTAATATCTTTATGAAGCATCTTATCCCTCAAATAACATTTATGAGTTCAACTATGTATTCATATTTTAATAATTTTAACCACATTGCGCTTAATGGGTTTTAGTTATTGCCATTTATAAGAATATTTATCTTAAAATTTTTCACATTATGTTATGATTAGAGCTAAAAGTTTTCCAAAAAGATAAGAATTTTAAAACTTTAAATTTAAGAATTCATTATTATAATTTTTTAGAACAGATTGTTGATTATAATCTTTTAGAACAGTTTGCTTATGATATAAGTATTTATGGGATTTTGTGATCTGTTGCAACGAAGCCTACCAAATATCCATCCTTTAACTAATATATGTATATATGAATGATTGGTAGTTGAAAGAAGGTAGATAAATTACCTCATAATTTGTAAGAAAATGGTACACGATGTTTTTTTCATAAGTGACTTTAATTTACCATCATCTGTGTACACTGCTGGACAATTGCTAAGGATGGATTATAAATTGCAATGTAGCATAATATTAAGCGAGACATGAGGCCTAGTAGGATAAAGTATAGTTGCCACACTGTTCAGACATTAGAATAAATATTTATTGTTCTGGAAACTACAAAAGCTGTAAAATATCTGAAAGAAAAAATTTTTCATTTGATGCTGAATACGAAAAAATGGAACAATGCATCTAAAAGTCAGCAGGCACCTTGATGAAAAGTATCAATACGGGATATGTCCACCGTGGAGTCCACCGTGATGCAATATTTCACACGTCATATCATACTTTGCACAACATTATCAGCAGCTGTCGAGGAAATTTATCCCATTCCTGTGTGAGTGCACGGGTGAGAGTGTTCTTGTTTGTCGGAGGATAGTTTCGACCAGCAACATACCTCCCCAAAGAATCCCACACATTTTCAATGGGATTTAGATCTGGAGAACATGATAGCCATACGAGACGTTGAATACCCTCGCTGCCTAGACAATCCTGAACAGCGAGTGTTCGATGACATGTTGCGTTGTCATCCATAAAAACAAATTTATCACCAACAGCACCACGGAAAAGACGAACATGAGGAAGTAGAACTTCATTAATGTATCGTTGGCCCGTCATAGTTCCATTCGCAACCACATATAGGGGTGTGCGGCCATTGATCATGATGCCGGCCATGACACTGCATTTCGGATATCGGTCCCTTTCCTGGATATTTTCTGGAAGATAAGCAGTACCACTCTCGCGCCAGATCAGTTGGCGTCAACAATTCGATGATAGACTGAACCTACTCTCATCTGAGAATAGTACGCATGCCCAGTCTTGTTCAGTCCAATTGCAATACTCACGACACCAATGAAAATGGACAGTACGGTGCTGTCTGGTCAATGAGACACACACAACAGGTCTGCGGGCGTATAGTCCTCCTCCCCTCAAACGTCTGGCAACAGTTTTTCGGGAGATCTGCTTTCCTGAGGCAGCAAGAAACTGATCTGCCACTTGCTGAGCTGTAGTGCGCCTGTTCCTTTTTGCTGATAGAACGATATATCTGTCTTCTGCAGGTGCCGTACTTCTAACACGACCTCCCCCGTGCCGCCTACTACACATTCCAGTAGTTTTAAATGACTTCCACAGCCGAGAAACAACGCTGTGAGCGATGTCGAACACCCTGGTAACATTTGTTATATTTCGCCCTTCTTCGCTCTTTCCAGTAATTCGGCCACGTATAAAATCATTTAAGTGATGTCGGGAAGACATGCCAAAGATTTCAAGTTCGTCTGTTAAATCTTTCCTGAAAACTTTGACTTGAAACAACAACTGTCCACACGTGTCAAAACCTTTAAAGCTGTTATGAACCCTATCATGTGATAAACAAACGTGGAAAAAAAATTTGCATACGCATACTTCTTCTTACTATATCCCGCACTTATTCTAATTTTCCACATTTTGCTTCCTTTCATTTTGTGGTTGCTATGAATGATAGTGTCATCCGTCCTTAGCAATTGTTCATCAGTGTATAATAAGAAATATCTTCTGAGAATTTAATAAAATTTCAATTTTTTCTTTGGTAAAATGTATTTTTATATATAATAAGTTACACTATTTTAATAGAGACTTAAATATTTATGGGAATTATTTCTTTCTTTTTTGCATTAAATGTATAACAGTATTACATAAATAATAGTCAAATCATTAATTACACAAGGGATACTAATTTATTATTCCTTTAATGTATAGCAATATCAACTGATAATTGTTTATATATTTGAAACTACCTTCTTTTACATTATTTGAAATAAATATCGTAATTTTTAAACTTTATTGCGTGATATTTTTAAGATATATAAGACAGTAATTGAAAAATATCATACGATAATTTTAATTTTTATTTAACATTTTTTTCATTTGTTTGTTGTACTGATTGCTATTAGAATTTATATCTATTTTTATATACTGTTTGCTTTTTTAAGCATAAAGCGTTGAAGAAAATTGAGTTCACTAACTTTTTTTAGGGTGGCTGAACTTTTCTAAGTAAAAAGCTGGAAAATTTATAAATTAAATTAATATAATAAAATGAGTGAATAATTGTTAACTTAGTTATAGTGAATAGTTAGTTGTTCCATACTTTAAGTTGAAACCAGAATTATATTACATTTTTTTTAATATCATTTGAATAGTGACAGTTTATCGTTAATTTTATTTTAAAAATAAACACAATACACATGCTTATAATGTGCAAGATATTTCCTTAACTATATTTTATTAATATATATTTTGAAATTGTATTATTTTTTTATAATATTAAAGTATGATGTTTTAAATAGTATTATTACTTGTTTCTTAAAATATTGAATAGTGATTAATTTTGAAAAAATGAATTGTTCACTCGTGAATTACTTTTAATAATTTAAATTTAATTAAATTTGAAAACTATACAAAAAAGCACATCTTATTTTCAAATTGCATTTGTTTCAAACAGTGTGATGGTTGTAAGTATAATTATATTGTTTTATTGTTAGAAACATCTCCAAGGCTGATAAAAGGCAGAAGTCATCCTCAGGCCATTTTTTCACTTTTTTGCATGACTTATTATTTTTTCATCTAATCTTCAAAAATGTGACCTTGGTTTCTAGCAAATATTGTAACAACTAAAGAACAGGATATATTGAATGGCTGTCATATTTTGAGCTTTATCTCATTTGCAACCCTGTCGATAAATACCGAATTATGGCACGCAATAGTTAGTCGGAAATTCTTTTAGTCAGTGTTCTTTTGGATTGCTAAACAGAACAAAAGCTAAATTCCCAATTATGAAAGCTTTGGTTATTTCTCTCTTATTTACTGTGGTCGCTGGTAAGGCAATCATCATATTAACTTAATGTTTTAAAGATAAAAGGAATATGTGGTTAAATTAAGTTTTAAACATGCTTCAACATTCCACCTAAATTTTATTTTATTATTTTATGTTTGTATTAAAAAACACCAAAAAATTATTTTTATAAATAATACAACTAACTTTAAATTTTGATTTTCTTTAAAAATAAAAAAAATTGTTTTAATAAAAATTTTGAAATTTGTGGAATTTAAAATTAAAACAAATTAATTTTTTAACGTATATCATTGTTCCAAAGACAAAATAGTTATCGATATGTTTTCTTATTTTCAGTTTGAGTCATTTTTCTGAAATTGAAATTATTTTGTTTTCAAATTTTTTTTATACTGCAGCAATTTTCTAATTTGCGGTATAAGTTAATTTATTTTGTAGTCTAAAATATTTTAATAACTTAAGAATTTTAAATTTTATTAAAAGCAGATATTAGTTTTAATAAATAAGCCACCTTTCGCGAATTAAAATATTTTCATAAGTTTAAATTATATTATTTATGTTTTTATATATTTTGGGAAAAAGAATTTGATTCAGGCAACTATTTTGCTTTATAAGTACTTTAATGTTTTACAAATTTTAATTTTTTTTAAGAAGTTTAAATTATTTTTAAGCCATATTCTTTATTCTATGATAAATATAATTTTTTTTTCAAATAATTGCGTTTTGTATAAAAATACTTAAATGCAAAGTAATTTTAAGTATTTTTAAATAAATAAAAAAAATTATTTCGTGTAAGTTTTAACACTCTCTTAGTTAAAAACACATAAATTCTTTTGATTAAATTCTTAAATTTTTTTTATTTTATGGAAATATAACAATAATTTTTAATATTAAAAATTTTTCTTTCAATATAAATTTAATATTTTGTATGCAAAATGTGGTTGTTATTGTCATTGCTGTTTTAGAAACATATTATCCTATTTAAAATGTGATTAAAAGTTGGCAATTTTAGAGCTATTAATACAGTTATTTTTGTAGGTGAATTTTACAAGCTCTAAAATTTGAAATATATGAGTATATTTGAGGGGAATGTTAATTTAAATGAAAAATATATAGTTTTTATGTTTGCATTAATATTGTTATTATTCATTAGTGGATGTAATTTTTATATGAAAGTCATATACTGAGAGATGCTAAATAAAATACACATACGCACTCATTCATATATATATATATATATATATATATATATATATATATATATATATATATATATATATATATATATATATATATATATATATATATATATATATAAGTCATCACGATGAATAAAATACTCATTTTGGTTTAGCAACTTATTTAGGAATAATAGCTTCTCTTTTACAATATCTGAATTCTCTCTAGTTATAGAAAAAGTCCGATTGAAAAATGTCTCACTATGAATAATTAAAATCATACAAATTTCAGTCATTAGGCTATCAACAAAGTGGTGTGAATATTTCAATTGTAAAATTAAAAATTTTTTGGAAGCTGAAATTATATTTTCGTTACAAATGTTTATGGATTTTAGAGAATCTAAAACTTTTTTAGAAAAACCTTAGAAGTAAATTTTTATCTCTTAAAAATTTGAATCATTTCGCTTTAAAGAAATGCTGAGGACTTCATGTATTTTAACCTCAATATTGCTTAGGATATACATAAATATATTTTACAGTTCTTTTAACATTTTTTTTATAGCAAAATTCAATGATAAAAGAATCTGCGATGCAGGTGGTTTCGCTTGTTACAACAACAAAGAATTTCCTAAGGGGTTTCCAAAGGATGTAGCAGATGTTGACGCAAGATGTTCGTATGTATTTTTTCTATAATTATTCATCGTTGAACGATTTATTTCTTTGGAAACATTAAACTAATCGCACTATAAATTTATTTATTTAAAATCTCTGAACAATTGGTTCGAATATCATTAGGTCCTACCTTTTCACACAAAGAGTAGAAATGATAGCCTTTTGTAAACTAGGGGAAAGAGTAATCTGTTTTTATTCAATACTTTCGGGATTATTCATACATACCCTAAAAACTAAAAAGCGACTAGATTCTCGTACACAGTTTTAGGAGAAAAAAAAAAAACTGGACGAATTTATTTAACTAATTACTATTCGATTTTCTAATGAAAATTAGCTGACAAACTTATTTCCTGCTCTAAAGAATTATATGAATGCATTCTCAAAAGAACATGATATTTTACGCCTGTGCTTTCAGAAAATTAAAGAAGAGATAGTTATGCTCAGTGTTCTTTTTGAATAGAAATTATAGACAACTATTTTCATACAAGTATGAAAGAATGCTATTGATTGTAAGAGCATGAAAATTGTTATTGTCTGCTTATACAAGCCAGATGTTTGCTCTGAAGCAATTAAAATGAAAACGGGTATTATGCTTTAATAATATTCAGTAAGATCACAAGGAATGATATTTTTTGATCTCAAGAAATTAAAATAACTCTATCAAGTGTACCCGAATATGTAAGTGCTATTTGTAAAATGGTAATCTGTTTGTTCCTGAAAAATATTTAATGTTAGGTCAAAAAATTATCTGAAAACCGCAAGAGAAAGTTTAAAAATTAATTGATTTTTCTTAGAAATTTCAATTCTTATATTTCATGTTAAAATGTAAAGTATTATTTAAAGATGAGACCAGCAATTTTTAAAAGATAAGTATAGATTGATCACTCCATTTCGCTATCATTCTCTTTGTACTATTATGAAACATCCCACAGGGGGCCAAGACCTATAGCGCTCATATTTATTTCTTTGGCTGTGGGACCTGGGGTACAAAGCATATGTCGTACCACAAATCATAATTTACTCTTTCATTAGAGTAAAAATTAAGAAATTTGTATCTAGACAAATTTTAAATTTTGAAATCCTATCCTATAAAAAAACATTTATTTTACAAATGTCAAAACATTAACGCTTAAGCTATTAGTTCACGGGCCCTCCAAGGTTTCTTAACAATTTCCTCATACTGGGAAATTACATTAAAAAACATTAAAATTATTTAGATGCTCAAAAGTCATTGGTTGATCGGAGTCACACAAAACACTGTTTGGGAGATCCACAACTCTAATTCTATAGAGTTGGTCTGCTTAGAGGACTGACTGGGTACGATGTCCAGTCAGCTTTTTAAAGAGAGCCACAGCAGTTTCTCTTGGAAAACTGGAAATAGTTCTCTCCTCCCCTAGAATCTTTTAAATCTTATCACTTGTGCATTGAACCATACTCTGTTTCAAACTTTTTCGAAGGGTTAAGTTAATGTAATTCCACAATGGGCAGAATGGGCCTATTAAAAATATCACAATGACAAAAGAGATTATCTTCTTTAAATAGGATGATTAAATAAAATTATTTACCATTCAACTAAACATATTTTTTCATTAGTTTAATGATCTATGCAAATAATTAATTTTGGTAGTATTTCCTGTTGTTACTTCCAGTTCAATCCATCTTTCTACTTTTAATTTGACGAGGAAACATGTTATGATTGCATTCGAAATTAAAAAAAATATAATCTAATTAGATTTTTACCATAAGGAATTTAGCGATTTAGCTCTTAGCAAACGCTCCATATGGTAAAGTCAACAAGAACAAGTGTAACTTTTAAAAAATGTAATAGTGTGAGATATTTTGATTGTAACCTACAAGAGGTCGTGATGCTTCGAAGGGAACAGTAAAACGAAGTCAATTATTTAGATTATTTTCCCTTCTCTTTGCATTCCTCAATTGTAGTATAAAAACAGAAGGTAAGAAGTAAGTGGACAGACGTAAGGGTCTTCATTTATTAAAGCTCAGGACTTGTTCGGTGGGGCCACAAATCAAGCGGGGTCCTATATCTCAATGTATGGCTCGAGACAAGAGGGATGGTTGTTAATTAATGATCGTGCTCACAGAGTTCAGGGAAAGACAGCTTTATCTAAGCGTGTGCTTAGGTTTAATGTGTCAAGAATAATAATTCCTGGCACTGGCGATAACGTCAACAATGTGGCAAGAATAGGGAGGTAGGAATTGCTTCCTGCCGATTTTTAACCAATTATTTTTTAAAGCTCTTTAATCATTTTTTTCTCACTTATGGTGGTTAGCCTGACGCGTATATAGTTCCCAGGTATGTTTGGTTCTCAGTTTTATCGACCTACTGAAGGAATGAAGTCGACTACTATTATGCAGACTAAAGTAAATACATAAATAAAAATTAACGTAATCATTTTTATGTTGAAAAATTACTGCTAATCTGACACAAGTTCATTATCAAATGTTTCATGTTTTCTCCAACTCAGCACCCTTTTACCGTTGTTGTTGAAAGTACATCTGTTTAACGATCAAAAATTATTTTAATATTGATAGATTTGCAAAAATTAGAGTGAAATGAATAGCAGAAATGATATCTTTCTTATTTCTTATTAATGGCATTTTTGATGTTATTCTAAATATTATTTTTTTAGTTTTAAAGAAATACCAATCAGGAAACCAAATAAACAGTAAAATTTCTGGGAATAAAAGTTTATTGTATTTCGTAAGCAATAATAATTCATGGTATTTTAGTATGTATGTGATTAAGTAAGATCGTAAATGATAAATGTGAAAGAATGTCGCTTTTCTTATACATGGATGACATTGTAATTAAATTTATATATTTTCAACAGGTATTTACAGACCATTCTTTTATGGATTGATTCCAGTCTTCATTAAATTTTTGTTAAAGATACACTTTTTGACGTTAAGAATATTCAGAATTTATTCACTTGCGATTTCTATGATTAACTAAACTTAATGATGACGAGAAGTCCGGTAGTTTATTGGCAGCTTTCACGCTCCCAAGACACAGGTCTGAAGTTCGATCCTCGGGGTGGGAAGCTCGACTCAGCCTTTCATTCTCTCAATGGATCGATAAACTGAGTACCAAGCATGCTTAGGAACTAAATGTTTGGGGTCTCACGTTAGGCTGACCACCTAATTGGGACATATGCTTCGCATCTCAGGGTCCTCGGTCAGGACAACAGTTATGGGCACTGTAGGCCTTGGCCCATATGGGCTGTCGTGCCACGGAGTTTAGTTTAATGAAGACGAATTGATTTATAAAATAATCCTCTATTATGTTGTCGAAAAATATGCGGTCGAAGGATACAATATGAATATATTAGTTAAAAAATACAAATGTTATTTTTTATGTTTTTTAACAATGAATTTCGCCAGTAAGTTTTGACAAAAATTTAGAGCGTTGTTAAAATATGTAAAAAATTACAGAGTGTAACTAATATATTTATTTGAATATTATAATACAGTATGGTAATATAGTTCGCCCTCATGTTTAAAAATTGATCTTTTCAAGGATTGATGAGAAGATAAATTTTATAGTCTTAAATTGCTTAAAAATATAAGTTTATTAAAATATTTAATTCTATGTCCATTTGTACAGACTTATTTTATACATATCATTCTTTCTCCCTAATTTATTTTTGACTATCGAAATAATTTTTCGAACTTCACACTCAGTCACAATTTTTTCCCATTTAATGGTGATAACCTAAGAGTGATCTGAGAAGTAATAGTAAAATATTAAATTTATGTGAAGAAATAATTATTATTTTCATATATGTGGAAATTTAAAAAAGTTTGATACACAAGTCACTTAGTTTTTTTTAATTACACTGGTCAACATAGTGTTTTTCACAAGAAAGCTAAAAATGATTCTAGTGTAATTTTAGGTTCTGAATCCAAATATGTTTTTAAATTTATTTTATCAGGCATAATTTTTTTGTGTATGCCACATTTGTATTTTTCCTTGATTCTTGCAAACTAAAGCTTCTATTACATTAGAGTTGCCGATATTTCAGTTTGAGCAGCTCCCATAGACTTAACATTACGTGACGTCACAGCTCAAATTTCAGTAATTCGTTCTATTCGTCCAATGAATGCTTGAGATTTCTTTCCGGTTTGCTGTAAAAAAATAACTGTTTTACTATATTTAACAATAGATCTCTTTTCCAGATACAATTTTTAAGGTTTCATATTTTAACTATTAGATTCCAGATTTCATGATAAATTCTTATTTGGGAATTTTGCTTATAGCCAAGTTTTTAAAATGCTAATTAATTCATATGAACATCTAAAATGGATTTAATTTGTTTTGTTTGAATCAATTTCGCTCTTAAATTTTGATATGCCATTTTCTTAAAAATATTTTGTTTAACTATAGCAATGTATTAAAAAAATTTCTTTTCTGTAACCTTCACAATTTATTAGGAAAATAAAGTAAGTTCTTCAGTATATTACACTATATTTATTTATTAAATTTATTATTGTCTTTATTATAATTTTTTGGAAACGTAAACATACCTCTGAGTTAACATTTTATAATTGACTTTGCCAATTATTTTAAATTTCCTACATCCTTTATAATTATTTCATACCGACGATGTATAAAATAATGCGCTCAAAAGAAATAGAAGTAGACAAACGATGGAATAATGCTATGGCATTATTTCATCGTCAGACAGGATACGATTGTTTGAATGCACATTTTTTTTTTTTTAAATTAGAGTTAGACTTCCGTCTCCATTCTTTAACGTTGGACAGTCCATGGGTAAGAAGCATTGATGAATACACTAAATATATAAGCCTTAAATAGTCAAGATTTAAAAAATATTATGGAAAGAAAAGCGTAAATGCAGTTTTTATTGTTAAAAACATTTTTAAAAATTTAATAAGATATTTATATCTAACTTTTAAACATTCAGTACTTAATGAGATTTTTTTAAATGTGTGTATTTTAAACAAAGCAATTTTTTTAAATTTTAAGTTCGTAAAGAGGGTAAAAAAATAAGTATTTAATATGAATACCATTTAATGGAAATTCCAAAAGTCTGGTCAATACAGAGTTTTAACTTTATTTTAGTTATTCAGATTTACACATTAAATATTAACATGGTTTTAAAGTAATTCTATTTGAAAGTATCATCAAAACTAAAAATGTCAGCGAAATCCAAAAAAATTGTACATCTTTTATAAAAATGTTATTTTTTATTATTTTATATTTAAATTTTTAGATTTCAAATTGTATAAAATTTAAATTATGTTAATTAAAAATAATATGAAGTAACAAAGATACGATATTTTAATAATAGTAAATTTTGATATTTTCTTCATTATATTCGATAATAAAGTTTTAAATTTTGCATGGCATTTTTATTTTATAAAAATATATCCTATTAAGAATATTTGCATAAATATTTGGAAATTCTCTCAAATTATTTAAACAAAATTATTTGAATTATAAAATATTCGTTAAAATTTAATCAAATTTTTAAGCAGTTAAATTATTTTATATTAAAATTAATATACCCATTCTAAATTTAAATCTGTTGTTCAAAAATTGACAACACAAATGAAAATAAATAACCACATTTCTTGTACTATTTCCACTTGGCGAAAAGCAGACAAAACTTGACCAGTTTTTAAAATCATTGGTGGTTTGAATTGCCTGAGTTGCTGCTGCATGCACAAAAAATTGCTGATTTTCGGCAACTTATAACGCCAATAACTTGCATTTGGCGTAAAACTTGGCGAAAGCAAAATAATGTACAAATTTCAACGCAGTTGTTAAAAATATCTGTAATATTATTGGACGAATTGAACGAATCGCTGAAATTTGAGCTGCGACTTCGCGTAATGTTAAGTCTACGGGAGTTGCTCAATTTAAAATATCGGCAACTCTAATGTTAGTAGGTGCTTAAGGATAAATTTAAATAATAGTGAGCATGGCCACATTTTGCAGAGAACTGACAGTCAAGTCTCAAATAGGAAATTTCACACCACTTGTGAAAAACTTATAAACTTTACTTCGATTGTAAAGCTGATGATTTTGATAGTTTTAACCCAGATATATACTGTATATCATGTGTTTGTCATCTGATGGGATGGAAAAATGATGCTCATCATATATCGTTTTCAGTCCCTGTGATTCTGAAAGAACAACAGGATCATTTAATTGACTGTTATTTCTGTAATATAAACGTTAGAGGACTTACATCCAAAACAAATTATACAGTAAAATATTTCAATTGGCATCTGCAACGAAACCCGTGCCTTATAGTGAGAGTATCCTAGAGATGAAGGAAAGGAGAGAAATAGCCCTACCTTTGAAGCAGATAGTTCATTTTTTTCTCAATAAGACCTGATGAGGGATTTAAATTATCTTTGATGAGGGAGCTAAATGATCTTAATGATTTTATGATGGATTTAAATTTGTCTAAGCAATCTGCGGAACTCTTAAGTTCCAAGTTCGAAATCTGTAATCATTTTAAAGAAGACTTACAGATATGCCTTTATCATAATCTACATAGGGATTTTTAAAAAATATTCTTCCATTGTAAGCAATGTAGTTTTTGCAATAATGTTTGTTCAGTAATGTAGGCCACATGACCAGCCACTTAAATGTCTATTGTTCATAGACTCATCGGAAGTTAATTTCAAGATTATATAATAGAAAGGAATTACCATCAATATCTGTTGCGCATGCGAGTGATATGAAAGAAACGTGAAAATATGAAATTGTTGTTAGAACATATTCAATACACTAAATATAAATGAAATACATGTGGTGACATGAAAGTAATAGTTTTATTGTTATACAAACTTTTGTCGATTTTTATGTGAATGGTACAGCAGGAATAGTAAATCTCATTACATAAGGAAACAGTTGCCTAAATATTTAATTCCTATGTATAACAATGTATCAAATACTACTTTAATGGTTCCCGAAAAAGGTGTTGTTATCTTTTCTATATATGAAACTAGGATTGAGGAAAAATTTTGTTAACACTATCAAGAGAAATTCTGCTGCCTTTATGTATCTAAAATCAAAATTTCCGAAAATAAGTGATGCAAAATTGAAGGAAAGAATATTCATTGTACTGTAAATAAGATAAATAATGTCAATGATAAACATTTTGTATAACTGTTAAATCAACCGGAAAACGCAGCGTGAAAATCATTCAAAAATATTTGTTGCGGATTTCGTGGAATAATAAAAAAGAATATAAGGAAATAATGAATCATCTTCTGACTTCATACAAAGGAATGCGTTTTAACATGCCTTAAAAATTCACTTTTTGGGCTTCCATTTAGATTTTTATGCCTGAAAATCTTGGGTCTGTCTTTAATGAACATAATGAGTACTTTTAGTCATCCGAATACTATCATAGAAAAAGAGGAATTAAAGCAAATGGAGTCTTAGTATGATGGACTATGATGAGGAACACTCCTAAAGCAAAATATTGCAGAAAATAAAAACATACAACTTTTTAGGTAAACCAGAATTTACCAAATATTTATCATTTAATGCTTCCTAAGTATCAATTCTTTTAGAACTTAAAAAACATGTCATAACAAACCCTGCCTGATGGAGAAAATCTGAGCACATATTTAAATTCGGTGGGGAAAATTTAATAAGATTCCGTTTATTTAGTCTTTGTGACCAATGTTATTTATATTAGTGATTTTTTATATACTAATTTAAACAAATGTTTAAATACTCGAGTTAGTTTACTTTAAGGCCTTTTTCACACTAGACGAGTTTTATCGTACGATAAAAGAATCGTCCGAAATTTTATGTGAGAAGTTATTAAAGAACCACACAATAGACTGTTCACACAATATCGTTTCCCGTTCAGTGTGAAAGAGAGCAGTCTATTGTGTGGTTTTTTTAATAATTTTTCACAATAAAATATTGGACTTATCGTACGATAAAAATCATCTAGAGTGAAAGAGATCTAAGGCAGTTAAAATCGATTAATTTTGTGTATAATGCTGTGTAAAAACTATAGTTTGTATTTAAAAATATGACAACATTTCTAGATGTTAAATTTATATGAATACATTTAATAAAATAATTGCTGTCATTTATTTTTTAAAAAAGTAGTTTAATTTTTTATATTTTAAATAAATTTAATATGTTATATTTTACCTGTTATTTTCAATGTCAAGGATAATATCATAGAGATTCATTTGAAAAATGAAACCTGAAAAATTAATATAGTATAAGTCATCTATTATATAACAAAAATATTGCTTTTATAAAGTAATGTTTTTTTTGTTTTGTTTAAGATTAAGGAAATTTGTTGTAATAAAAAAAATGAGGGGTAGGGAGCTAATAGTTATGTCCATTGTCCAAATGCTTGAACGAATTTCATAAAATCCTTTTGCAAAAAATTTTTAGAAAATTTTTAAGTTTTTCCTGTAAAAATGTTATAAAATTGAAAAGAACAATAAATACTTGTACTATAACTTTTTCAGTTACTAATCAATCAAAGAATGATGCTTGAAATTAATTCTTTTATAAAATTATGACAATTTATTCCACTGAAATTGATTTTAAAGGTTGAATGTAGAACAAGCCGATTGTATGAGTGATTTAGTGGATCTGTGTGGCAACATATTCCCTATGTTCCCAGAAGGTCATTTCAGGCACATCAAGACTATTGTCCATAAAGTGTGTGACAAAGACAGTGCAGTGTATCAAGGTAAATGGCTGGTTTATATATTTTAGTATGTTTTTTTACATAATATATTGATTCGGTTATTTCATAAGGCATTCATGCAGGGGATTTTTTTTGTTGCCAGATTTATTGAATCAGAAATGGTTCAGTAATGTAACAAATGAGAGAAAGAGTAAATCAATAATGAAAACAAATGAATTGTATGTGATATTTTTTATAAGAAATAAATGTTAAATATATAAGTGTTATTTAATTTGTTTTCAATAAATTAATAATGAAAACATATGAATCATATTTGACATATTTTTATAAGAATCTAATTTGGTAAGCTCTTTCTTACGGCTTCATAACTATATGGCATATATAATAGATAAACCAACTTTTTTGATTCATTCAAAGATTTTTTTCTTTTGAGTGTTATGTTTTTAAATACAAAGTGAAGTCTACGGACATAAAATGGCATTTTTTTACTAAAAAAAAATATGATTTTCCTGAAACAACTAACTTACTAGGTGAAACAACACATAATTTCGACTTTTTTTATGGACAGAAATAACCTGTATTTCCTATTTACTGATTATAAAATAAAACAATTTTTAGGGGAAAAAGCATCTGCACATATATACTTCTAAATTTGTAATGATACAATGAATTATTAGGAAGTTTTATTCTTATAAAATGCTATGTTTATAATTTTTAAAAACGTAGAAAAAGCTTACCATTGGCGAGAATATTATTATGTAAAGTGTTACACAAAGACAATTTTCAAAAATCCTTTAATTATGTAATTAAATTCTTCTACCGACAGAAAAAGACGATATCCTCATGAAAAGTCATTCATTAATAAAAAAGAGAATTATAACTACTAAAGAAAGTGATTAATATAGTTAAAGAGACGATTGATATTATATCGTCGAATTAAAATAAATGTAAATATTTAATACATTAAATATGATTTAACTACTGTGATAGAAAATATGTTGGATAAGAAAATTATATATTTATGACAGAAAATATTTAAGGCTGTGCCGTGAATTTTATAACTCATTTAACCGAGCTGGCAGTCGAACGATTAACACTATGGTCTTTGTATCAACAGTTCGTAGGTTGGAATCTTACCTCGAGCTTGTATTTTTATTGTGATTCTCTTTAAACAGTAGATGTGGGCCTAATAGCGACAAACGAACCCAACCCGACAAACCATGGTGGTAGCAGAATGGTTGGCGTCTTGGCCTTCAATTTAGCAGTTAGGGTTCGATGCCACTTCTTGTAGGAATACTGCAATGGCTTGAAATTCCCAATAAGCTGTAATTTCTATTCATATTTGTCTTCATCTACAAAAAATAACCAAAGGTCTACATATAAACCACACATGTTAAGGCAAAAAAAAAAAAAACGAAATTCTTAAGATTGTTTAAATTTTTTTACTGATGAAAGTTTAAGAAAAAGTAGTTATTTAAATATAATCTTGGCTATGTAATTTACGTGATTGTAGATTTTATTATTTACATTACATGAGGATAAGTGCAGTGCATAGCTTAAAACATTAAAAATCGGTATAAAAAATATCTTAAAATAACTTTAAAAATATTTCATGTAAACAAGAAATTAGCTTAGAAATATGTCATTCTAAGCTTTATTAGTAATTTTTGTATGATAGTTGTTGTTCAATTAGAGTAGCCAAAGCTTTATAGGTTAAAGAAAGCTATTGAGTAACAATAAGTGAATTAAAAATAAATACTTTTATGGGGTAACATTCATTATTGAAGCAAAGTTCTTTTTTTCACACATTTTCTTTTTATAGATTTCACCATTCATAAATTTGAAAATTTCTTTTTAAATTAAAATTAGAAATTTCAGTACGAAAACAGTTTAATGTACATTTACGATTTAATGCACAAAAACCTGATTATTTCTTTTAACTAAAACAATTTTTTACAAGTTAACATTTTATGAAATTATTAAATATTTACATGATTAATTTTTTAAGGTAAATAGAACGGAATATTTAATGACGTTGGCTAAGACTTTAATTATATTTATGAAACAAGTACTTAAAGTTAAAAGAAATATTTCAATATTTTATTAACAAGATATTTCTGTATCTTATATATACACAAATATCAATAGAGGAAATGCCCACTTAAATTTCGACACTTAGCATATAATATTCATAATCATGAATTGATTTATGGAAAGTTGAAATCATTTTTTTTATGTGAAACAATATAATCATTTCAGTTTTTAGCACTCATAAATTCCATAACTTCAAAAGTTTTTAAAAGCAACTTTTTATTAATTCTCTTAAAGTACACTAAACTAGTAAATTTATTCATTTTTGAAAAATTTATAAAAAAAAAAAAAAAGAAAAGAAATCGTGTTTAAAAATTGTCCTTTGTTTTAAATATGCTTTGAATTGGTTTCATTTATTTTGGCAGCAGTTTTTAAAAGTAACCTGATGATTATCATAATATTAAGTTTCATGATGATACATGCTAAAACTATGTAACCAAAACGCACGTGCCCAAAGTATAAAATAGAACGTAACACAAACCAAATATGTTCTTCGTTAATGTGATGCGCTATGTCAAAGAGGAACAAATGTCAAAAAAAAAAAAAGAAAAAAAAAATTGGTCAGCTTGGAATTTAATTACCTCAGAAACTACATTATTTGTGCTATATCTACTGTGAATTATCAATTTTCGAAAAGAAGCTTAGTTCGAAAAGAAGCTGGGGTTAACGATATTGATATCGTTTCTCGATCCTGATTTGAAAATGCAGATATTCTTTAGGATAACAGTTTAAAGAAAAACTTTAAACTAATAAATCAGTGGTTTAAATTACGACAACAAACGTAATTGTGTATGTAATTTATGCTGAACTGAACATTTTAAATAGTCACTTGTGCTACAAATGTTAAAATTTCTCTAGTCCACATTCAGCTTGTTGCATTCTGATCCTAAGGAGAGACATGTGCAGAACAATTTGTAAATTATTTTAAACTGCTCAAATTAAAATTATATTGAAAATTTACGAGAACGTAAGTGATTACTTTCAAATTTTGGATAATGGTAAAATAAATTTGCGATAGGTTTTTGAAATAATATTCTATCCTTGAAATTTTATCTACATAAACAGAAGATCATTAAGCTAATATTATATCAGACCTTACCAATACTGAAATCTAAGATTGAATTAAGAATTATTTAGATAGAAAACTTTAAATGTCAAGGAGTCACAATCTTTAATATAAATATCCACACATCATTTTTTTATATGACTACCTTCTTTGATGCTGAATGTAGCCCACAATATATGAGTATGTATTTTATTCTCATTCCTTTCGCTCTGAATTGTTCTAAACTTGGGCACAATGTTCATTTTTTTAACAGTGTTTAGCCGTGGCGTTCAGGTATTGATCTAGAAAAATTTTGTTTTTCTAACAAAACATTTACAAATTATCTTTGGATTCAAATGCTAAGAGACTTGTGTAGATTTTGATGAATGTCGCATTGACTTTTAACAATCATGTTATGAAATTGTCGCCAGATATTTTGAGGATATACCAGACTATCACTAACAACATGTTAGGAAGTTCAAATGCGTGTGTAACATGAAAATCGAGTTACAGTATTCTTTTATATATTTTATGTTATAGTGTGAATTCTTCACAACTATAAGAATAAAAAATGCAAAAATATTGTAAGTTTTACTGTCGCAATTAAAAATTAAATAGAAAGTATTGCACTATTTTGTAAATAAATATAGTTTCTTAGGAAATAAAAATAAACCATGATTTTTTCCGAATAATACTAAAAGTTTAGTTCTAAGTTCCGAGGGAATTTTATCAAATTTGTTCCATGCATGTACAATACCTACAATACCTTCCTTTAAGTCACCAACAGCTTAGTTATTTCCTTATATTTAATTATTTAATTTTACAAGTTGTTTTCGAGGAACAAATGTCAAAAAAAAAAAAAAAAAAAAAAAAAAAAATTGGTCAGCTTGGAATTTAATTACCTTAGAAACTACATTATTTGTGCTATATCTACTGTGAATTGTCAATTTTCTAGTCGAAGTGTAAGGTGATTTTGATTAATTCGTAAATTAACGAAACTGTTAAATGTTTAGAACATTTTCGTATGATTCACTATTTACTTCACTTGATTCTGAATTCTCTATACAGAGTGTTGCATACTGAATAGGACAAAAAGAAACTATAATATATGTAGTTATTATTATATTTAGAAGGTTTAAATTTACCTCGGAACTACAGTTATTTTAGTTTCTACCAGTGTTCAATATGTGCCCCTCCGGTGACACGATAAATGTCTACACGGTAATAAAGCTCCTGCCACACCCGTGATAGCATATCTCCTGTGATGGAGTTCAACACTGAATTTATCCACTGCTTCAGTACCTCTAAGTCCTGAAGAGGCACAAATACCTTGTCTTTAACGAAACCGCAGAGAAAAAAAATCCAAGGGCGTTATATCTGGGAATATCGGCAACTAAAGAAGTAATGTTGAATTCTGTAGCCCAGCATGGTCAATCCAGTGACGGAGTAGACGTTCATTCAAGAACTCACGTATGTTTTTATTACAATGTGGGGGAGCACCATCTTGCTGCAAAATGAAAGCAGGAATAGCTTTCTTCAACTGTAGGGGGGACGGAACAACCACTCAGAGAGCATGTCTTGGTAAATGTTCCCATTAATCGATTGTTTCGCAAAGAAAAATGGACCAAAAACATAACTGTTTGTTAAAGCGCAGAAAACGTTCACCCTGGGAGAAGCACGTTGATGTTCTAATGTTACATGGGCATTTTTCGTGCCCCAAAATCGCAAATTATGGCGATTAACTTTGCCACATAAATGAAACGTGGCTTCATCGGTAAACACCAGTCTGTTCTCGAATCTATTCGCATTGACCTTTTCTTGAAATTTTACACAGAAATCCTTACGCAACGGTTTGTCAGTAGGTTTGAAAGACTGGACCATCTGATATCTGTAAGGCTTGAATTGGAGACGCTTTCATAAAACACGCCACACTATTGTGTGAGGAACATTCAGTTCTGCACCTACATGTCTCGTTGATGTAGAGGAGGAACTCCGCAAAAACATTTCATGAATTCTTTCAATCACTTCGGGTTCGGTTGCTTTTCGTTCTGGGCTTTTGTTCTTGTATGAGCAGAACGAACTGCTTCACATACCGGTCGATATTGTGACGATGCGGTGGTTCTTTACGATATTTCGTGTGAAAATGTCTTGATTGTGAACGAAGAGGTTTTGGTATATTCGAAAACAGAGTCCGCTTTCTCCTGCATAGACTCTATTTTGTTTATAAACGCCTCTAGTGGTGATTTCGCCATTATATGTTTTTTCCTGTGTTCAAATAAAACTTGTATAATTGTTGTTGCAGAATAAATTCGTTTCGGTCCAATAAATCCGTTACGGCAGTCATACTGCCCTATTATTTTTGTCCCATTCAATATGAAACACCCTGTATTTCATGATGCCATAGAAAGAATTAGATTTTGTGTAAAACTCCCTTGAACACCCAACTGTCCCTTTAAATATTCGCTTTAAAATATTCTCCCCTTCCATTTCTTATATTAATACGATTCTAATTAGTCTGGACAGAGTAGATTAAATATTTTGCATCCTTGAACATGATTTATTATCAAAGAAATTGCCGAAGTAGTTGAAAATGTACGAAAATATATAATAAATAAAGACAATTTTTTTTACTCTGCTTAATGTTTTACATTCGTGGGGACTAATTTCAGACATTGAACAGAATATATAAAAGACTTAAGTATTAATTAATATCGTCGACAACACAGTGAAAGATTGTTTTCGTTTTCTCAAGATTTAACTGTAGTCTTTCAGTAATGGTCCACTGCACTTCTTTAGAATGACATATGTTTTGTATATACATTTTTAAATGTCAATATACACTTTTGAGTCAAAAGTTAAGTTACAAGATAAACCTTAACATCAACTGGGACAAATTTTATGCCAATTGAGATGCAACGAATAGCCTTAGCATTAGTTTAATTAATCATCAGAAGAGTTCTGCATATCGATCATAATTATGGAAATATACCTGGAATATCTATAAAATATCGGAGATGAATTAACTTTAAGACAAATTTCAAAATGAGCTGAAAGGAATTCATATCTATCTTTTTTGGTATCCAAAATGTTATTAGAGTATGAATATTCTTTAAACTAAGCATAAACATGTTGGGTGTGGTAACATTGCGATAAAACTATTCAAAGCAGATGTCGTTCTTGCATAACTGCAACTAGATAAATTACCTATTGCTTTGATCATAATCGAAGTATTAACCAGACGTCCAGAAATTATGCATTATTAGAATTCTCTTACGGTATAGATATATATAAAGGTTAAAACTCTCTAATAATTTTCAAATTAGAATACTCATGCTTTCAATTGAAATAAACCTTTCTGGTCCAAAACTTTAAAATTTCCGTTATATGGTCATAATAATATAAAAAAATTTTTTTAATGAATCGGATGAGTTAAAATGAAAGCCTTGGCAAAGATGGCGTATAATCCATGCGCCAAATTCTGAGTTTGGTGATTTTTTGGCGGATTTTCTTATGTATCTGGCAACCTTTTTTTTACTACGTCATATATTCGGAGACTTATAAGAATTATGTAGAAAATTCTATTTTGGTAACCCTAGTATTTACGTCATCGCGCACGTCACGATACTTCATCTTCGCAACATTTCTTCATCGCCAAAAAAATTCAGAATTTGGAAAGATGGATTATATGGTACCTGTGCCAAAGACTCGTTGATAACTGTTCCATTATACATTTTCACGTGATATTGTCTGAATAATTATTATTGACTTGTGATTTCCGGTACTTCATTTTACAAATTATATCTATCAAAAAACATTTATTAATAATACAAACACATTAATTTTCCCCTAAAAATGAATTTATTGAATTTTAATATTCATTCCATGTATATAATGGTTTCAATATTCATCATTGATTAAATTAGTTTGAAGTTCTTAATATTCTTTTTCAGCATTGATTAAAGATGTGGTATGCATGAAAAGTGCCTATGACAATTCTGAAGATTATTGTAGAAAATTGGGAGATGATACTGAAGAAAATGCTAAAAAAGAAAAAGGTTTTAATCTGTATGAATGGAACAAGTTCCAGTGTATGTAAGTATCTTTCCTATTACTGCTCTCCAAGTTCTGGTATAATACAATTAATTTTTAAATCAATGGAAGCATATTAATGATTTACTGCCCAAAATATAAAGAACTTTTGTGAGAAAAAGTTTACTAATCTTATTAATATTTTGTTGAGAAATTTTTTATTTTACTTAAATATTGTTGAAAATATATTTTTTAACTTTTTCGCTTGCTTGTGTATGTATATAGTTTTGAAGTTTATTTCATAGAAATTGACGCAGTTTTGTATTGTTTTGTAATATGAAATATTTTATATTTTACTTAAATTTTTTAGAAATTCATTGCTATTTAAATTTGTTTGAAAATTTATTTTGTTTTTAAAATGTATTGTGCAAAAATATCTGTCGTAATTCCTTCAAAGCTAACATTCATTACACACACATATTGTCCATAACATATTAAAGATTGAATATCAATATTTGACCATATTTTGCAAGGATAAGTTAACTTACTCGTTTAGGTATCATACCTGTATACTTTTAGAGTGTATTTATGTTGAAGAAATACAATGCATAAGTTGTATAGCTTTTTAAATCTTATAAATTAGATGGAAGAGGCGATTGCTTTAAAATGCACTTTTCTAACGCATTCCATACATTTTCTATGGGGTTAAGACCCGGGTTCATCGATTGCCACAAAAGATGTTGGAATTCAGATTGGTTTTCAGCGAACAAATTTTGAATATTGCTGACACGATATATCGTAGCATTATTGTTCATGAGGAATCTATCACTATCAGATTAAAAATGCAACATTTTAGGATGTACTTGATCAGCCAGTATACCTAGATATTTCATGGCTGTTTTTCCTCGAGAAACACCAGGACACCACTTCCATGTCAACAGAACATGCCTCATATCATAATACTCATAATAGACTTCAGCACATTGCGAGTAATCAATTGGTAGAGCCCAACTCAGGGCTAGGTACATGCTGAGTTGATAATAACAACAATTCTGGGAGTAAAGCAAGATGAACTAATGGTTTTGTGGAGTTCTCGATAAATTTGTCGTCTTCCAACAGTACAAAATGAAGTGTAGCATTAGTTATCTGACTTCCTTATCCATTTACAGTCCTCGTGTGACCAGTGTTTTCTTTCCAACACAAATGAGTTGCACAGGTTTCGTGCACAAATGGGTGCTTTCCTTATTCCTGTTTTCTAAAATTTTCTGCACATGTTTCAAGCAGAAGTCTGTTAGGAAGAACCAGTGTTGATAAGATCTTTGTCTTTTTAAACACAATAGAGTTTTTGCTTTGCCATACAGTTACAGTTGAAGCCATTAAGTTCTTTTGGTAAACTTCTCAAATCGCAGTCATGCCTTTAAGACAAGAATTGTTTGCGTTGATTTTTCTTTTTGAAAACCTTTGATATGGCTGTCTTTGAGAAATCAGTGAGATTTTCTGTCTCCAAAATCGTGGCCTCTGCTAAACGGGCATCAGTAATTATCCTTTTTTTCAAATGGTGAAATATATGTCATTTTTCTAATTTACTTCATTTATCGTGAAGTGCAGTTTCATGTAACTTATATTGGCATTCTGACGAAGTGTTAAATCAAGTCATAAAAAATTTGCATGCTTCATAAATAATAAACATTTAAATGAAAATCCAAAAAGATTCTATCTTATTTGTCAGTGTTGTAGAAAAGTTCAATATGAAATATTTTTATCCAAAATGAAATTGAGTGTGATCATGAAACTCAGCTTGCTCATAATGTTTTGGTAGATGAATAAGTTAAAAAATACGAAATGAGAAAAATTTCGTCAATTAATAGTAGAAAAAGCAAAATTAATTCCAATATATGGTCTCGTTATGAAGTGGATAATCTTGTATTATGTTGGATATCGAATATGTTAAGATAGCAATTTCCTTTGTCATAGATGGAAAGACATATCTTTGTAAACAATAAAATTAAGCATTAAAACACATGACAATAACCATTTATAAATCACTTTTCATTCTGAAATAAGCCGCTTATTATAACCTGCTACAAAAAGTATACCTTCTCACTATATAGATACTTTTAAATCTTCTTAGTAAATAAATATCCATCACACGAAAATGGATCTGACGAATATTTTACAAGAAAAATAACACAGATTATAGAAAGAGTCCTTTTTCTCTAGACCTTTAAACGAAGTTAATAAAATGCCGTAAGCATGTGTTTCGTGTAAGTTTAGAATTCCAAGATCTGGACAAACACCTGCATGCCAAAAATTTGTATTGTATGAAAAAATATATATCGTAATATTCTTGGAGGACAGAAAAAAAGTGAATGTATCTGTCTGTTTTTTATCAAACATATACAGTGTAATGTAAAATTAACGATTTGTGAATGATGAGAATAATAAAATTTTAATCTGAATTGTGATAAAGTTTGACGAGTGGATCGATATAGTTACTACACTGCAAAATTATAAATTTCGTTTATTATATGAATTTTGTGAAAATTTTGAATATTTTCTCGTGGTGATGTTTTATAACACGTTTGTTTGTATTCAATTTTTAAATTCAAACAATTTCTATTTATGAGTCATTTCATTTTCTTATTTACATGTTCTGTAGTCTTTATCAGTAAAAATTTGGAAATTTGTCTTACATCTTTTGGAAATTGAATTGAATATGACATAACAAAGTGAAATACCACAATTTTCAGTATTGATGATTGAAATGCACATTCCTGAAAAGGGAAGAATTTTTGCAATGAATAATAATACTTAAAAAAATTAACTTCTTGGTTTAATGTTTGTAGATGAATGAATAAGTGCACTTTGGTTTTCTTAGCTGCCTTTTGTGAAAAATTCATTGATGAAAATGTTAAAAGTAATATTATGTATAAACAAATGAAACACCTTTGAGCAGGGGCAAAGGACATTTTTAGACTGTCCTTGATGTTCTGTCAATATGGCCTCACTTAGACATATCTTAACCTACCTAAATTTAAAAAAAAGACGATGTCCTTCGGGACCCATCACATTTTTTAGACATTTTAGATATTTTTGGTTTTATGGAGGTTGTCTAGCCTAGCTAGATAACCTGATATAAGTAACAACTACAACATATGAAACATCTTCAATTGACTTTTAGGGATTTCTCTTCTTAAGAGACACAACATATCCCTATCAAACAACTATATTTAATTCTGTTAAATGACATATAAATTTATATATTTCTATTAATTTACTAAAAAATAAATTGTATTGTCTACTGGAGGTTCTGTGATTTCTAAAAATTAATCTTTGGCTTCTGACTCCATGTTGGATATGAACGTATTATTTTGTTAAAAAAAAAGCCATTAAAGTTTTATAACCTTTTTCACAAGATATAATAATATGAGTTTCACTATTTAAGTCAGATAATGATCTGAAGTTTGAATTTGTATGCTCAGAGAGCAATAAAAATGTTTCACTTAGAAATTTTTTTAAAAAAATTTAATATATTCTTAACAAAGAATTTATTTGTTGTTACATTAAATTTCCATTCATTTTTTATTGCTATTATTTTTATAAGTTTTTATGTAAGGATATTTTTACGGTTATGCGTACATTGTTGTTTATAAATCCTTATGCACCATGAAAACTTTAATCAAGTTTGTTTTATTTTCATACACATTAATGCACACACAAGGGTTTATTTATTTATTTATTTTATTTTTATTTCGGAAAAAATTCAAGATATTTAAACTTAAACATTATATTAAAATTTATTTTTAATATTTAAGGAAATTATTCAATTGCATCCTTTCTTTATCAATATATATATATATATATAAGCATCCTACATATTGTTGCTGTGCACAAACATGTTTAAAATTGTAAATAATAACTAAATTATATTGATTATTATTTTATAGGAGTTATATTGTTGAAAAATCCTGCAATATTGCGAAAATTCGAGAATCATGTGGTGAGAAAGCAGAGAATACTCTCTTGGAAATTGCGAGAGACTTCAAAACTGAAGATGGCATTTGCATGGATGAATCGTACCAGGAAGCAGTAGATTTACTTAAATCCATCACTTTAGAACCATCATTGAAAAATCAAATTCTGAAGCATCTGAAAAGAATTTCTTAAAGAGAGTGTGCATTATAGTTTGCCACGTGTCAAGAGAATTGAATTTTTGATAATAAAATTATTTTGCATGTATGTTGTTCATGTATTTATACGGTATATTAGTCTACTGCCAGTTAAATTTTTATTAAGTCCATTTTTCTTATAATAAATAAGACACAAAATGATGTAATTTTTTTACATGCTTTTCGTATATGTTGTCTTACATATTCCCATAAAAATTAAGAAATATTTCGCTCGAAATTTTTAAACTGCAAGTCAAAGATAATTTTTTCAATACAATGTTTGTTAAAATTAAGTTATCGTATTTTTCCTTTTAAAATTTAGATATTGAGTTAAAATTATGAGAAAAGTTAAAATAATGATAATTATGATTTGGCTCATAGAATCAACACATTAATTGATGTAGTTAAAATATGCGTTTCTTATCTGACAAGCTCATATATTTTACTTCCTGTAGTTTTTGTTAAATAAACAGCTCAAAATCATCTTTTTGTAGAGTGTATTAAAATTCTTATTCATGAAAACAAAGAGACAATAAATAAATGCTAGATTAAAGAAAAAAAATTGCGAAATTAAAGTATTTGGCATTTAATTGAATTTAAATTTTACTCTCAATGATATTTAATGTAGAAAAGGAGATAAAAAAGCTTATGCATGCATGTGATGGAGCGGCTAAAAAATAATTATTGCGCATACAAGAGGATGCTGGAAAACAATTTTGCAAGAGAATGATATCGATTTAAAAATCGGGTAACAGGCAATCAATATTTCTTAACTTTTTTGGAAAAAAAAAAACTCAGAGAGGAATGATTACAAGTTGTCACTGCAAATACTCTCCAATCAACAAATATGAAATACCATTTTAAAGATAATTGTGGTGTTGGCGATTATATGTGTTTCTACGGTAATACTACTTCACACTTTGAGATTTTTTAAATTTTCCCCATTAACGCAGAATCTGTTACATATAGGATTTAAGTTGTATTTAAACTATGACATTCAAGGATTTGATGCTATAAAAAGCTTGTAAGCCATGCATTAGGCCATTATCTTCTGGCTCACTTTTCGTGATATATACTAGACTGATGTTTAGGTATTGCAATGGGAAAAAAACTACTTTTAAGTCATCATAACTTATGCACTTGTTTTTTGGTACCTTTCAAAGCAAACTCAAGGAGATGCACAGAAAAATGAGATATAACTTCTATTTGAACTGATGTGCAGAAGATCTGGACCAGTCGGATTGTTTCTGATATTTTGGACTGATATTAATTCTGAAGTCATGTTGAAGCATTCTCGTGATTAAAGAGTTTTTAGACGGTAAATAGATGCATTATATCTTTTAATAATGTCTTCTGATGTAAAGTCATCTGAGGATTAAACAGAGATTTTAAATCGGGAACTATATTGTGCATTACAGCGAAGCTTGCCCATGAATAATTCTTATTGTAAACTTTACAGTGGTTTCTAATCGCTCTTTGCTCATTATATTCCTCGTTCATTCATATTAATTACTTTTTTGTTGTAATAATACTTTTGGGTGACATATCATTTCAAAGAATTTTCTCAATTTTTAAGTGAATTTAAATGTTGATAAAAAATGATATCATAAATTTAATAAGTGAACAGAATCAAAACTAAATCTTATTAACTTATTAACTAAACATATTCGCCTTTAAAGGGCCAGACCATTCGTCATAGGTTCTTGGAGAAAGTTTATTACCAACCCTGAGTCTGGCAATGATAACATGCAGTTGTTATCCAAAGATTTATCTATTTCCAGCTTGATTTTTCGGTGCCCCCATGATTTGCGCACATACATTGGAATGATGTGGGAATGCACCTTTTGATTTGCACTTAAAATTGTGAATATTACTGTTGTCATTAATATTTTTGAACTGTTAAAAATACCTATGTTTTTTAATGGAAACAAATCTTGTTGTTCATATTCCATCCTGTGCAAACCTAAGTTTTTTTTTTTTTTTTTTTCATTTCTTATTTTATTTTAATTTCGAGATTTTTTTAAAATTTATTTTTCCTGATGGATCATGAACTTGTTAGAAGTATTAGACTTCTTAGATATTATTTTGTAAATTACGACTCCTTTATGAGATTGCAATAATCACAGAACACGCTGAAAAACACATGTGCGAATAAATGTATTTTATTTACAATTGATAGATTTATTATTTACTTTATCTCTTAGAATTCATTCCAGGCATGATTATAACTATATATAAACTAGTAAACAGTGAAACTTGATCGTAAATCATATTAAATGATGCTATTCACGCAAAAAAATTAAATAAATTATTTTGTTTGAGAAATATTTATCTGGTAGTTTCACTAATAAAAACAATTAATATAGATGCTGGTCAGATGATATGGCTAGTTGTAATTTTTAATGGAGAAAAAAACTTTTATTTTATTTTATTTATTTATATTTTTTAGTGGTTATCAAGATCATACAACCGGTATTAAGTATTTGGAATCCGAGTTCCTAGATTAAGGAAAAGCCATCAAAATGAGAATTTATCACCAAATTTGAGCTTTCATTTATAACACTAAGAAAAAAAAAACAAAGATTTATTCATAACCAATTCATGTTTTATCACAGATATCGATAGAAATTTTTCAGAAAACATCTGAGTTTGCTTTAGCTCAGAGTAAAAAACTAACTAAAGGGAAAATGAAAAAGGAGTCAATTCGAAAGTATAAGTAAAACAAGCGAAATTTCATAAACGAAAAGGAATTTTTTCTTTAAAAAAAAGAAGTTTGAAAGACTTATTTTAATAAACTAATGTCTTTGTACCAGTTCATTAATTTAAAATTATATATTAAACAAATAAGAAAAACATCACGTTTTGATACCCTATTCTTCTAAGTTTTTTTTTTATCAGAAATTCATAACCTATACCGAATGTTATTATCTAATACTTGAAGGTACCATTTATTGCTGATCGAGGACCGACTTCAGCCTTTTGTGCTTAAGATAAAATGTTACGCAAAATGTGAAAAAATGTGCCATCCGGATAAATTTTCACGTACAAATATTTGTAAGCCTTTGAATGTATTTACTATTTTTGAATTTTTTACTCTAAAAAAATTGTAATTTTTAAAATCTAAAATTATTCGATGCGAAGGTGGAGAAAGAAACTTACTGAAGCGAGTGAAAAAACGAAACGTGTCTTAAGAAGAATCTTATCAAACAAGATATATCTATAGCGGCACTATTTTTCATTAGTGATAAAAAGTGAACTGGTATCAGGAAAGGCATGAATATTTCGTCAGAAATCAGTATTTCCCCCGACAGTGAAATGAAAGTGATTTTCTTCAATCCTTTTCCCATCGTTTTCAACTGCTTTAAATGTATCTATAACATAAATTTAGCATGCTTATAACTTACTCTATGTTTTTCTTAATTTTTGTTCGGAATTTAATTAAGAATGTCTGTTTGGAATGGCAGGAAATTTATGTCACAAAGTTTATCTTTTGCTAACTTTAAATACAAGCTATGCGTCATTTCAAAATTTTGATTACAGCGTGTTTTAAAATTAGTTAATTAATTTAAACCAAAATCAATTTTGATTTGAACTCATAATAAAGATGCACTGTTGGAGACACCCGTTTTTCTTGTTGCGTTATTGGAGACATCTGTTTCTCTGATTTTAATGAACACTCGATTAAATTGAGATTTAATAAGTTACGCGTAATTCATTTCATGAAGCATTATTTATATGGTAAATTTTCTTATACGAGGGTCACTCTGAAATTTTTGAGATACAACTTGGTTTTTAAAGTTATACTTACAAAATTTTAGGTGTGTTCAAAGTAGTCTCTTTCAGCTTCAATGCACTTTTGTAGACGAATTTTCCACAGATTAAATGCCTCAAGCCATTCATCTTTTGGAATAGATGAAAACATGCATTTATAGCCACATCAATCTCTTCTTCTGAATGTAAACGACATCCACGTAAGTTCTTTTTTAGATTAAAGAATAACCAAAAGTCGCACATAACTAGAAGAAGTGAATACGGCGGATGTTCGATCACTTTAATTTGTTTTTGTTTAAGAAACTCCGGCTGTATGTGAAGATGTATTGTCATTGAGAAGCATTAGTTCCCTAACATTCAGTTCTTGTAGAATTTCTGGAAGACATTTAGAGGTATACCAGTTTGCTGTTACTGTCTTCTGTCCTTCCAACTTGATAGCTTTGACCAATCCCGTACTTCTGAAGAAAACGGCATACATCACTTTTTTTCAGTGCGCGTTGTTTTTTCACCATTGTCGGCGTGGGATCATCTTCAAAGACCCATACTTTGCTTTCTTGACGTGTCGGAACGTCAAAAAACGGTATGTACATTTCATCACCTGTTACAATTTTAGATGATGGTTGCTAAATGATAGTGGCCACTATCATTTAGCAATTTAAGAGTTTCTTTACTGATTCTGACATGCTCCTCTTTTTGGTGCTGAGTTAGATTATGGGGAACCCAAAGGCAAACTACTTTTTCCATATGTAATTCTTCATGAATGATTTTGTGTATGGATGTGGATCCAATGTTAAGTTCCTTCTGTATCATTTGATAGGTACAGCGACCATTAACATTTTTCGTATGGCAGACACATTATCCGGGATTACTGACGACGGCGGCCTTCCAGTGTGTTCTTCATCCAGAAGAAAATTGCGACCTTTTCTAAACCTATGATTTAGAGAACTAAACCATCTGAATACAGTATCACGAGCTGAAGATTCATCACCAAATGCTAATTTCAACCGTTGAGCGCATTCTTCTTGATTTAATCCTGCTTTAAAATCGTAGAAAATCATAGCGCGAAAATGTTCTCGTGTCAACTCCATTTTCTCTTCTGCATAAAATTTGTTCTACGCTAAACAAGTTGAAGTAAGTCAGTAAAAAGTCGTCTTATGTGTTAAAATACTTTGTATTTTAAAATTAAACCGTTATTTTTATTTTGTAAATTCTCGTCTGTGCGTATCTCAAAAATTTCAGAGTAACTCTCGTATACATTTTCAAGGAGAGTGTAGCAGTCACTCAGCAAATCATGCTCTGATTCTCATTGGAAAGTAATAGATTGTAATCAGTTGAACATCGTTTTATTGAGAATTACCAATGGTATTGGGTACTATATAATTTTGTTAAAAATGGTCTTTATCAGACATCAACGATAAATAAAAATTGTACTTAATGGCAGAAAATTCGACATTCCAGGAATATAACAAATGTTTGCTCGTTGGGTTCATCATGGCTTGGTGTTAAGACAGCACTCTTTATAGCACCTGCTCAACACAACCTTGTTGAACAGTAGGAGATGGAACTTGAAAATGTTGCATTTAGGCTTCTGCAAGCTCATTTGTAAGAATGGATGCTTGAAAAATTTCCGGGTTTTCTCCCTTGCAACATAGAAAGACAACCCATTTTCTACGAAAAATTCTCGGAAGTACTTTACGCGGTGGATGAATAAAGGACTTACAATAACTTTCAGACGTGACTCACCACAACGTAATATCTAAGCATTCGTTCTTTCGAGCTTATTTTGGTTGGATAGCACTGTTTGGAGCAAAAGATTCTGAATTCGATCATAACAATTGTTTAATAACTTGAGATAGATGTTGCACTGCATCATTTTGCATGCACATTTGTCCTGTGGGTGCCAGGAATTTTTCCGAATTTTCTCTCTTGAGACACGTGAATACGAACCAGACACAATAGAAAGTCCTCCTAGCTAAGAATTTGTCGTGAAGATTAAAAGATCGTTCCATCTCCATTGGTCATTTGGTCAACATGTTTACAACGCGGTGTCGAACATATTTATTTAACTAAACTGAATCTAAATTGGCGTATACTTTTTCCTGTATATTCACACAAATAAGTACATCATAATGATGTCATTTAAGAAATGCTTTGTATCTGAAAATACCAGCTTTATCCATGTAGTTTTAAGAAAATCCTGAAGCATAAAAAAAATCCACGGAAATGACCATCGTGAGGTAATTTAGGGTGTTGTCGTTGAATGTTTTATTTTCCGTATGAAGATTTATTATTCTTAGAATATGTGCTTAGTTCCTAACTCAAGATATGTAATGTGATCATACAATCCTTCAAATTTAATAAAACGGCCTGCTCTGCTCCTGCCAAACACCAGAAACTTTAAAAGCCGAAAGTCCTTCATGAGATTCAACATATTATTTCTCGATGTACTATTTTTAGGTTGGTTGGAATTTAAAGGAATTAAGCATGCAGCAATAGTATTACTAATCAATGACTTGCAAGCCATATTGTCCTCAATCTTACTGTTTGGGGGACCCCAGCTTGTAGGAATTTCAGTTTTTCAATGAAGCATTGGTGGTTTTATTATCTTACACTTATTTAACACCAACCACTTTCATCTAGAATATTTGATTCTCTTTCCGAAAGAGTGAAAATACACATATACCATGTACATGCTCTATTCATACATGTTTTTATAAATGCAATAGGCTAATATTACTTCGTATATCAAATTAATTTGGAAAATTTGACATAAATATATATCATATTTATATTGAAACAAATTTAAAGGCCAGCATGTGCAAGTATAGTTCTCATGAACTTAAAAATGAAGTAAAAAGTAAATTTAATATAAACATACAAACACATTCATACAAATATGCATAACATTCATATTTATGTATAGCGGTAAAAAAAAGTGCTATTTTTGTGTGGTATAGTAAGAGAAGATTAAATTCTATTTTGAAACATTAAGCTTACTATATTTCCTTAATAATTAGTTCTTTTTTTTAATAAGAACAAAAAAGAAAGTAAAATATCTTTAAAATATTTCTCAATAAAATTATTAATATTTTTAACATATTAATTTTTGTTCTTGCAAACAAATATGTTAAATGCTTTTGTAAAATAACTTAATAAAAATTATCGAAATGTGTTCTTTTCTGTTACTGTATAAATTATAAACATCATTTTAATATTTTTGCACAAAGAGCTTGGTTAAAAATAAAATTTGATATGAGATAGTATTAAATCACACCTGTGATTGTTATTTTACTTCCCTCGAGTTAATCAGAACTAAAATGACCTTTACTTTCAAAAAAATAACGCAATCAGTGCAACCGTGGATATCAAGATTCTTTAGTTATCAATTGTAACAACATCATAAAAAGAGAATAATTTGACTTTTTAGAAGCACAAAGTTAAATTCTGTCTTTCTCTTCAAGATTCCCAATTTACACGATGAAGGTTTTGCTAATTTCGATACTATTTGCTGCGGCATACGGTAATATTGTCTATTTTTTGACACGCAATTTTTTTTTTTTAACTTGACCTTGATGAATACTTTGATTTATCCTACGTTTTGATTATCGGAAAGGGGGAAAATGTGTTATATATATTAATAACCTAAAAATCTCCATACTCATCAATTGCTCACAATTAATTTGCATTTATAAATATCCCAATAAGAATTTAATCACTGTTGAATCCTGAAACTATATTATTTTAGAAATTTTAAATTTCAGATTTCAAACATTTGGTTATATTAGCAGCTTTGATAATCTTTGTAAATAACTTGATTTGCAGAAAAGAACTATTACAAAAAGAACATTCTATTTTAATTAAAAAGAAGAGTTCCATATGAGAATATTGTTAAGATCTTGACTTTTAAGTATTTATTTGTTGATTCAAAAAGTTCTCTTGGAAAAAGATAAATTTTTATTAAAAATATATATCTAAATTGAATATTTTGTTTGAAAATGCTTTTAATTTGGGATAAAAAAAGTTTTCTACATTAAAATTAATGTACAGTCAAAAATCTGTTCAATGTATAAGCAATTAATAAATTAAAAACTTCTTTCTAGTAAAAGAAAATGTTTACTTAATCTCTCACAAAAACATTTTCTCGAATAAATATAGAAATAATTAATATTAAAATTAGCGTTAAGTTATAAAATATTAAATTAAATAATATTAAAATGAACAATATAATATATAAATTAAATAGTAATATAATAATTAAATTATATATTATCAGAAATTTACCGAATTTGCTTTAATTCTGTACTAATAATATATTTGACATTTGAAAATTTTTAAATCTATTTTGTTAATCATGCATATGCTTAATATAAATTATACTTTTTTTAGCAAAGTTCGATGACAAAGCTATCTGTGACAGTGGAGCTTTTGCTTGCTATACAACTGAAGAAGTTCCCAAAGGAGTTCCAAAAAGTGTAGCCGAGTTGGACAGAAAATGTTCGTAAGTGTCTTGATAAAGTTTTCAGTTTAAATCAAAATTATGCTCCATTCAATATTATTGAATGCTTTGTTAAAATGTTATTAAATGATTTATAACTCATTGTTTAAAAATATCAAAATAATTCTTCTCCGTTTTTATATTTAAGGTCTACAGAGATTAACTATGTACTGTAATCTTAATTTGTTCTTGAAGTATATTGGGCACAGATGTCGAGTAATCCAGCACGCCAAATTCTGAGTATTTGTGATTTTTTGGCGGATTCTTTTATTTATATGGCAACCTGGTTTTTATTACGTCTTAGAGAAGGAGACCAATAAGAATTCTGTAGAAAATTCCATTTTGGTAATTCTAGTTTTTACGTCATTATGATACATCATAATCACAATCTTGGCAACATTTCTTCGTTGCCAAAAAAATTCAGAATATGGCATGCAGAATTATTCGTATATTGTAAAAATAATTTTAGAAGGTTATTTAAAATTTTAGTTAATGTCATTCAAAGTTTTGTTTTTAACGAAGATGCGTTATTATTTGTAAAGGAAATATTATTAGTAATATCATCATATTATTTCTCTTATATTATTGAAAATAAATTACTGCTTCGAATATTTTAATTTTATTTATTCTTTCTTTGAGGAATTTAAATAAAGTAAAGTTTGCATTACTTGAAAAGGAAACATTGAGATATTTTATAAAAAAAAATATTTTGCCTAAAGAACAATTTCTTACATTCAGTGCCGTGAATACTTGCTGCATACTGCTAATTTTAATTTTCACTCTAGGAAAAATTCTAATAAAATATTGCAGATTGAAGAACAGAAATGTACTCAACTTACTACATTAACTGTTCAGGTCTTTCTCTTCGAGCATGAGAAAGACTATGTTTCATAGATTATAAGCTTCAATTGAAGAGAATCTAATTGAGATTTAACTCCATATACAGATACCTTTCATGTAACTTCGACTTCTTAGAGACAAGCAACTTCAGCGAATGAGAGCATTCAGACCTTAAAGGAATTTATGAACAGAGTATTCTAATAAGTCTCACAATTTTTATGAAATTGTGGGCTTTGCTACAAATTAAGCCTTAATAGTAGAGGGAAAAGCCAGAAAACACAAGAAATTTAGTAATACTTTATCATTTTGAACAAGAGGTGATTGGGTTGCGTACTAAGCAAAAGAATTCTATATCATGCAAATTTCTATGACCATGTTACGACGAGGAATACAAATTTAAAACCTGTGTTGTACTAGCAGCCTTCATGTACAAATAAGTTTATCATGATCTTCACGATCAGAATTATTTGTCTATAACGTTTTTCCAAATCTGTATTCAGTATTGTTGATATAGTTTACCAGTATTGTTGAGATAGCTTTTTGGTGATGTAGAAGTCTTAGATTATACATATGGGTACTTAATCTGAAAATCAAACCAAGATACGTCATCGGTGCAAATTCTGAGAGTGGCGATTTTTTGATGGATTTTCTTATGTATCTGGCAACCTTATTTTTGTTAAGGTCATACATATGGAGACCTATAAGAATTATGCAGAAAATACTATTCTGGTAACCCTAGTATTTACGTCATCGCGCTCGTCACGATACGTCATCTTAGCAACATTTCTTCATCGCCAAGACAATTCAGAATTTGCAATCATGAATTATACTGCACCTGTGCCCAAGATACTGATTCATGATACGTAATACGGCAGTAGTATCTTTAAGAAATGAAATGATTAGAGGCAAATAGATGAGAAAATTTTACATATTATTCGATGCAGTTTCCCATATTTATTTAAGAACTATATATTCATGACCAATTGGATCAACAACATTTCATAATAATAAACTCTAATCTCGATAGCTTTACAATTTTGTTGAGATATAATTCAAACTCGTAATTGCTGTAATTCTCTTGTTTGCACAAGTTTTATAAAGCAACTTTCTTGATATTCAATATTAATATCAGAGTATCTCGTTAAAATACTTTTCATGTAAATTTTATATTTATTTCTGACCGCTTTCTTGATTCAGTTAGTAATTTTAATGGGAAACAACATATTTGTAAATGTAAATTTACAAAATATTTACAGTTTTAAATATTTTAACTATCCTTTATATATTTTGTATAATAAGTTATTCCGAACAAAAGTTATTCATTGTTATATTTATGTCATCAGAAAAAGTCTTCACTAACAATATTTTTTAAGGAATCTCATATTATTAACAAGTTATAATTTAAATAATATCTCTGAAAATTTATATCGTAATATTATTATAAGTGAACAGGCGTGAAAAATGTCTTCAAGAATAATCTTTTCTATCATATGATCTCTATCTAACAATCTCCTCATCTCTCACTAAAATCGGTTAAAATAAACTTAACGATGGTATAAATTCAATGATGGTAAATATCATTTCCTTCTCTTTAACCTAATAAGTTTAATTATGATAGGATTATACTTGGAAAAAATATTCCATCCGTAATTTTATAATTTATAATATATCCATCAAATTAATTAAAATTAATAGCTCTAAAATTTACAAATAAATTATTTACCATGTACAGTAATTGGATTTCAATTAATATGTATTTTAAAAAATGCAGAAATCAATCTAAATAAAAATTAGATGACACTTTTATATCAAAGCAAAAGAAGAGGAGGGACATTTCAGAGATCAAAGACATATTAATCAGGGTTTCTGACAAAGGAAAATTTTAAGATATATTAACAAATGGTCGCAAATTTTAAGAGTTTTTTAAAAAAATTATCCCCCGTTGAAATCGTTATATGTAAGAAATATATCATGAATTAAACCATTTATTGTACTCACAATTATTTTTTTTTCAGTCTAACAAATATTATATGTTAGAATAATTGTAACAACTACAAAATCATGATTACTATATGACTAAATGATGGAAGAATTAAATTTTTAAAGTATTCTAAATTTAATCGAATGAATGGTTTGCTGATCAATTCTAATGACTGTATTTCTCATGATTTTATTATGAACATTTGCTTTATATATTTGAATTTGCGTAGAATAAAAGAAAAACTTGATGTCACATCCTATCCATTGCTTTATTGCATCTTTTTACTATCAAAACACAAGAGATTTCAAAACTTTCTTTGTTAGAAAATATTTCCAAAACTTATCAAATACTACAAAAAAGTTATATCTTGTGATGGAGGTTTGAGACCGTTAAACTAGAAATATATAATAAGATAACTAAATTGGAGATTATAGAAACAATTGTAAACCACTGGTTTGGCTCATGCAAGTTCAGCCAAGGAATTTTAACCTCAATATTGTCCAGTAGTTAAAATTATATGCTCAAAGAAATTACTCTTACAAATCCAAGTTAACGCATCGATAAATTTGCATAGAATTGCATCTATAAATTTGCATAGAATGAAAGAAAAACTTGATTTCACATCCTATCCATTGCTTTATTGCATCTTTTCACTATCAAAACACAAGAGATTTCAAAACTTTCTTTGTTAGAAAATATTTTCAAAACTTATCAAATATTACAAAAAGTTATATCTTGTGATGGAGGTTTGAGACCGTTAAACTAGAAATATATAATAAGGTAACTAAATTGGAGATTATAGAAACAATTGTAAACCACTGGTTTGGCTCATGCAAGTTCAGCCAAAGAATTTTAACATCAATTGTCCAGTAGTTAAAATTATATGCTCAAAGAAATTACTCTTACAAATTCAAGTTAACACATCGAGATTAATTTTATATACTAATTTTTAAGCTACTATAATTATCTTTTAATTTTTTCTTGTTATTTTATTATGTATTTTATATTGTGACTTAGTTTTATTTAACTGTATATGAATATTTTTGAATAATCAATAACTTTATTTTTGTTGGAAATCAACAAACTGTATTAAACTATTATGAAGTAAAGAACACAATTCAAATATGATGTATGAAACTAATGTAATTTTATTTAAATTAGGCATTTAAAAGCTTTTGGAATTATTTTTCAGAGTACTTGTACAACAAGCTGACTGTATGAGTGATTTGGTCGATTTATGTGGTAATATTTTCCCTGTATATCCTGATGATTATTTCGGAAAAATTAAGGCCAAGGTTCATAGAGCTTGTGACAAAGACAGTGCATTATACCAAGGTAAACAAACTTTATACTTTCCATCACAACGCACCTTTTTTGTTTATAAATAAAAAGCTATAGAGTTTGATTTTTGTGTTCATTTAAGAATTTCAAACATACAGAATTCTTGTACAGTATTCATCAAAAAGTTTGCTTTTTTTGTGATACTCGTACATTCTAAAGCAGCCAATTTAGTTAAAATTTATACAGTATATAGTGGATATACTTTTTATTGCAGAACCTAATTGCTTTATCAGTAAAACTACAAAGTATAATAAGCAAATTCTATATAAGACGCCACCTGTAAGTAAAAAGTACAAATAAGTAATTTGTAATTTTTTTCACAAATTTTTTTTTATTTTTATAACTTTGTTTATAAATATTTTAACATGCTTATAAGTAGATTTTATTTCTAGAACTGGCCAAAAATATCGAGTGCATGGGCAACACAGTCCACAAAGAGGAGAAGACTTGTGATCAGTTAGGAAGGGATACTATAGAAAATGCCAAGAAAGAAAAAGGATTTTCCCTCTACCAATGGGATAAATTTATGTGCGCGTGAGTATGAGTTTCCTGATTCTAGACTTCTTTTTCGTTTAAAAATTACTGGACACAATGAACAGGGTCGTAATTTAAAATGACTATCAATTAATGATAGAGGTGGAAAATTCAATGAATGAGCCGAAACATGAGGTTTATTTTGTAAATGCTAAATAAAGAGAGGAGTGATCGCCCCAGCTACGTAAAATCATTTTAACACATTTTAAAATATTTTGGTGGTCAAAAATAATCGCCTATTTGATATAATTGCTATGTATATACTAAGGTTGCTAAAATAGAAATCTGTTGAATAACCTTAGTATTCTTCATCTCTCTGACGTAATAAAAAAATCTAGGCTACCACAAAAACAGCAAAATCAGCCAAAAAATCCCCAAACTTTAAAAATGCATCAAAAATTATGCAACAGCTCTAGCAAATTTTTTTATTATTAATGCTGGGCACATGTGCCGTATAAGCCAGGATGACAAATTCTGAGATTAGCGATTTTTTGGTGGATTTTCTTATGTATCAGGAAACCTTCGTTTTTATTACGTCACACTTATGGAGACCTATAAGAATTATGTAGAAAATTCTATTTTGGTAACCCTAGTATTTACGTCATCACGCACGTCACGCTACGTCATCTTGGCAACATTTCTTCACCGCCAAAAAATTCAGAATTTGGAATCATGTATTAACAGCATCTGTGCCTAATGCTGTTCTAGAGTTATTATTATTTGTTTACAATACGTTTTCGACTTCCGATTTCTCCCGACTTAATGGAGGCTAAACACAGCAAATCGCCTCATAATTTTCAGCTACAGTAAAGGAATGAAATTAACACATGAGCTTGAATCTTTCTCAACAGGCCATATCACCTCAGAGGAAAAACATTGTGACAGCGATCTGATTTTATGCTCCCCAGTCACCATTAGTGAACACAACAGAACTTTAATTAAGTCAGGTATAGAATTTCTCATTTACCACTACAATGACTCCTTTCCCAAGTAAGCCATCAAGGCCTCAATTGCACATTGAGCAATTAGAGATTACGAGGTAATGAAATTTTCTTGGACAAAATATGAACATTGAGCGATAAACAAACGAAACCTAGCCGAGATAATGAAATCCTAAGAAAATTCCAAATACACATTCAGACTAACTGAACGTGAAAACTACTATATTTTATGGGATTTTATAATAAAAATTTCGCAATGCTTTGAACTTTAATTGATTATTGCTGATAAGACTTAAAAAACTCAAATTATTATTGAATTTAGTTTTCAATCCGAGTTCCAAATATCAAAATTTCAAATTTATGCTTATATCTGGTATATTACAGGGGCTATATTGTGGAATCATCTTGCAAAGTTGCAAAAATTCAAGAATCTTGCGGAGATGATGCTGAGACTGCAGCTCTTGAAGTTATAAAGTCTTTCAAAGGAGAAAATGGAATTTGCATGAATAATTCATACCAGGACGCTGTAGACTTACTCGAATCCTTAAATTTGGAAGAAGGACTGAAAAGTCAAATTATGAAGCACTTGAAAAGAATTTCTTAGAGCTATATAATTTGTCATAATTGACTATCATGAATTAAAAAAAATTTGAAACGTTTTTAATAATTTTTTTAATGTGTGATAATTTTCGGTAATGTATTTAAGATTGTTCACACAATTCTTATATTGATCAAATCGGTGTGATTCTTTTTAAGTGACAAGCCAAAATGTTCAACTTCGAAAGGCCAAAAACGCAAAAATTAGTCTGCAGTTTTAAACTGATAAAAATTAGTTTATGTTATCATAAAAGAGATTCTTAATAATAACAAATTCTTTTTTAAAAAATTCATAATTCTGAAATTTTCGAAAAATCGGTTAAAAGAAAAAAATTAATAAAGTCATGGAAGGAATTCCTTTGCAATGTAAAGCTTCTGAAATCTCTGAAAACAAATCTTTGAAAATTTTTATATGTTTTATATATGAGTGATAAAAACAATAAATTATACGCTCAAAGTCTTCTGAAGTGAATTATAGTTTATATCATGGCAAATGTTTGTATAAGCAACTAATTAAATATTGCTAGTTACAAAAATAATGTATAAATTTAGCTAAGCAAAAAATAAAAATAAATGCGAAATTTACAATTAAATATAACTTATCATTTCTATCATAATATTCATCATATTTATCTGTATTATTTCATAAAATATTAATTTACACTAAACGCAGTAATAGTTCATATTCTTACACAAACATTAAGTCATTAATTGGGACGCATTGTACCTTAAAAGATATTAAAATCTAATTAATAAATTATTGATTATTTGTGTATTTTCATTCGTGTTTTAACTTATGATATAACTCGTAATGTAAATAAACTTGATTAAAAAAGTTGGGACTGGTGTTTTCCGTGGTAGAGTTATCAGCCGTATGGAATGCGGTCATACACAGATGGCAGTAGTCAAGAAACTCCGAATCGCTCAAAATGTCTTCTCTAGGCTTTGGCAACAATTCCAAGATGAGGGAAATCTTAGTAGACATTACAGTTCAAGTTGCTCTCGAGTAGCAACACCGCATAATCACCCGTATTTGGTAGTAACTACCAAAAGAAACAGACGGAGCATGGCAATGGACCTGTCGCATCAGCTGTCATCAGTCATGGATATTTATGACTGTTTCAAGGTAAACCGTGTACAACATAGGTTTAAGACTGTATGTTCTATATGATCATTGGTCATATGTGTTCTTCTCACTCGCTGTCACCAGTAATTAGAATGGAGTAGAGAAAATTCATTGTAGACACCGTCAGAGTGGGTAGTATTTTTCGACGAGTCAAGATTTAATTTGCAATCTGAGCTCTAAAGAATATTCATATGGTGAGTGCTAGGTACCGAAACCGCCAGTTCCAGTCACACTACTCACATTGTACCAGCTACCACAACGTTTTGAACCTCATTGTACCACAATATTGTACAATGAGGTACAATGAGGTTCATTGTACCTCATTGTACCACAATATTGTACAATGAGGTTCAAAATGACTCATTGAACACCAACGTTACGGTGGTATAGGAGAGTTCCTTTGGAGAAGCATTATACTGAGCTCCAGAGCATATCTGCAAATTCAAATTGAAACCATGACAGGCTAAACTTATCGAGACATTATTCTGAAACTGAAACAACATATTCGTTTGTTAGGGGCTCAGGGAGTGCTAAATTGATAACGACATGCATCCCCACTGTTCAAACATTGCCAGGTTTGGTTGGTTTGGTTTGTCTGTCGCTCAATGGTCATTTTTTGCACACGAGGGCTAATTAGACCGGGATCTATGGTTTAAAGTGGATTCCGGACCACTACAAACATTCATGCCCAAGGTGGGAACCGAACCCACGAACTGTTGAACCGAAAGCAGAAGCGCTAACCATTCGGCTGCCAGCTCGGCTCAAACACTGCCAGTGATTGTCTTCAATAGGAGAATATCAGAATATCACTCGTATGGATTGTCCAGTAGTCTCACCAGACTTGAATCTGATAGAGAATGTGTGGGAAATGCCTAACAGACGAGTTACAGCCCATCAAGAATTTCCTGCAATTGTACCGGAAATTTGGAGAGCATTGCTTGCTGAGTGGAGTTCTCAGCTCTAAATTCTGCTCAATGAATATGATCTTCAGCATGCCCCGGTGTTTATGGACTGTATTTCATCGTATGGAATATATACAATGCAATAAAAATCATACATAGAATGTAATTCAAGTCAAGTCAATTTTATGGAAGTATAGGTGAATTACCTAAGTGGAAAATTTTGATGTAGAATTGAAATCAAGGAAAGAAGACGTTTTTACAAGATTTATATCTCGTATGCTAGTTACACCCGTTACTTTATATAAATTTAAGAAGAGTAATTCCTCCTTATGCAGATTATGTAAAGTCAAAGATGATGTGAATCATATATTATTTGTCATTAAATATAGACAACAAAGAAATGATTTGATGAATAAAATAGGGTTATTAGATAAAAGTCTATCTCATAAACAGTGCCTAAAATTCTGATTAAAAAATAAACCTAAAATAATTAAAGAAATATTATATTTACTATCTCTTGATATATTTTAAGTGTAGAAAAATTCATTGGGGATCATTCGAGAAAAAAACCATCACTCTTGCTGTAAGTCTCAAAGCGATCAACCATCATACGAGCAGCGTACTTTTTAGTTGTACGGGCGATATTTGGTGCAAGTATTTTAGGTAATCATAATCGTGGTCAATGTAAGCAAGTTAACAATGTAGCAGGTTATACCTGCCGATTAATAGTACATATCTGTATTATCTTTGTAGTTTAGATTTTGATGGAAAAATAACTTCTATTGTCTATATATTCAGTTTTTAACCAAGCACTTCTGTAGTCTGTGATATACGCTTAATGACACAACATAATACGTTGTAAAATGTAATCATCTATGCCGACTGTCTAAAAGACTTTGCAATACGTTTAAACTGCAAAAAAACTCTTTCTCCAGCAGGAAAATATTTTTCATAATTAGTAGTTCGCTGTCAAGATTAACAAGTATGAAAACATAGTCCAGATTCTCCTAACATCCAACACTTCAGGTATACATATGGAATGCAGAAATGCAAGACTCATTTGTCGTTGGTTAAAATGAATTCAGATTGAATTTTAGACTGGCTATTCTATAAAGATAGATGTTCTACTTTGTCCTACTTTAAGCATTCTGTTTGACGAAATCATGAAAAGATCAATTGAAATATTTAAGATTTAGAAGCGCAATGGTCTTTTCAACAACATATAAGGTTTAAAGTGCATATAATCAATAGTAAATATTTGAAAGAAATTTGAAGTACATAAAAAATTACATTAAAAACTATATTAAAAATAGCATTCGCATCATCAGTAAGTAAATATGCCATAAGGGAGAAATAGTCTGTAATATGTATTTCTAACTGATTTCCAAAAGAAAAAAATTGTAGAGCTTAAAATATGTAGCTTTTTACATAGAGAAAGCATATAGCGAATGAAATGAGATGTGTCACAAACTATGTGTATTGGTTGGTCACACTTAATTGAAAGTTTTACCTAATGATTTGTAAATAAGTAGACAACTTCTGACAAATAATTATGAATTAACAAGCATATAGGATTGGTAATATTGATCAAATGTACAAATTTATGCAGCATAATTGAAAAGTTATGATGAGGAAGTCTTTTTCTATAAACAGTGTTAATCTCAGATAATTAACAAAAAGCTATTGAATTTAGTGCCCATATTAAAGACTTTCAATGGAATTATTATAACTTAAAATCATTTTGATGCACAAAACAAAGACTTCGACGAAAATATGTTATCTTTTCCAATAAATCTAGGTATAATTTGCGAAAGCATGATGTTCAAACTTTTTTTCCAAGTTGAGTATTATATCGTGGCACCATCAATTTTTGATTTAAGAAACTCGAGACAAATCATTCTCGCTTCTGCAAATCAAAAGCAACGTAAATCGTACGTTGCTAAAAATCAGAAACCCGAAATCATGCTTTATCCATTACTAAAATGCCACCTTGGCACGCCGTGTTTCCGTAGAATCCAAAGATTTTTCATATGGATCTTATTTATTGTTTCATCTGTAATCATTTTAAAAATTCAATTTCTTCTTTATTGTTAAATGTCAATTTTTCCGATCTCGCAGAGCTATCACCTAATTCACACTTAATTGAGTAGTATGGGTCATAATTGTGTGTGTGTTAGAATTTTAATTAACACAACATGTTGCATTTTTATGTTTTCAATCTTCATGGAATAATAGTTTCCCAGACTACAAACCAAAATAAATTTAGGTCCTTATTATGTTATTTTATATAACTCTTTTATCTTTTGGTGCAGCATTTTTTTCGGAATAAAAAATTATTTAATTAAATTTTATCATCTTTACACTTTAAAAAAATTATTTTGTTAGATTATTTAAAATAATTTCTAGCAAATGTTGAAAACAGCATTTTAGATTTTTTTTAAAGAAAGAAAAAAGGAAACGCATGAGATAAGAATTGTGATATAAAATTCTGTTTCTGATATCTTCTGCTAACATTGCGCTTTTTCTCACGGTAAAAGGGATACTTTCATTCTTATATCAGAAATTTTAGCAGATTATAGGATTGCTAAACTTTAACAGCGAAAAAATTTGTCAAGCTAGTGCTTCTTCCTTAAAAATATTTATCTATGTCTGCTATGTCGATACTGCATTTGATATTTATATATGTTTGATCGAAAATGTTAAATGCTGATCTATATCTCATTTTTTATAAGATTACTCTAATTTCATATAAAATTAAGAAACCAGATTAGTTTTTGACATTGTATTATGTAAAATGTAATAGCAGCTTAAAGACTAACATTTCAATAGAATTAAGTCATATAATGCAGACCGCATTATTGCAATAAATTACATATTATATCTTGTTGTTGTTGTTACTAATGACACTTGGGCAAGCCAAGCTCGCTATGCATTGGCTATGCGAATTTAAGTCAATTAAGAACGTCTTTCGTTTAATCAGAGCACCATAAAAGTGAAAGTACAACTTTTTGCTCTTCAAATCCTCCGATAGGTGGCAGCACCATAGGATCTGCTACTTCAATTTTGGATTGATCTGTAAGGGGAGTAAATTTCTCCAGACCATTGCACTCATGGTAACTGCTCAACGATATATTATACCTTAATACCATTAAGTTAACTTTTATGAATACTCTTGTATATATATTACCATATTTATGGTAAGGTGACATCCTTAAAGTGAATTTACTGATTTTATTTTCCAAAATAATTGAAAAAATTTAAAGCCTCATTTGCCAAATTTGATATACCTTTAAATATTCAATAAATGATACAGCAAGATGGATTTTTAAAGGAGACAGACATTTTACATGTGTATATATATATATATATATATATATATATATATATATATATATATATATATATATATATATATATATATATATATATATATATATATATATATATATATATATATATATATATATATAAAGAAATGTTTAAAAAAGAAGTTATAAAATCAGTATTATTTAACATTTATTTTTGGATACTTTTTCATCTCATTTATCGGATTTATTTTTAAAATCAAATAATGACAGTTTTGGTACATATGAAAATTTGAAATTGTCTCATATATTTTCTTGTAAATCTAGATAGATTCCTAATGTTGTATTCTTCTTAATTAATTATGATAATTTCCTAACAAAAATGAAGTTGGGTAATGAAATAAATTAAAGGTAATTGTCATGTAATTCGTCTATTGCACACACTTCTGGGAATATTGGAAAGAGAATATAGAAGAGGACAAGAAACAGAATACTAGAGGCATCACTGAGAGTTGGCAAGAGAGTTGTAATTGAGAGTTGGCGTTTTATTTTATTTATTTTTCTAAAAAGTAGTATCTCGTGGCTTTATATCTTTTAAACTCACATTTAAACTCTTTCTAACAGATAATTATTTGGAAAAAATTTAAACATTAAGTTATTAGAGATTGTATTCTTTTTTATCTGAAGAGAGATACGGGTATTTTGAGTTATATTCCTTTACTGTTGTAAGGTAGGATAACGTGGAGCTAGAGTAATTAATCATGGACTGTATAATTAAAATCAAATATGACTTTTTAATAAAAGTATAAAACACGAGTTGCCGATAAGGATTCCTATCTCTTAGTAGTCATACATAACACGAGTTATCTCTTTCTTCGAGGGCTAGTGAGAGAACTGTAAGTCAAAGTGGTAGCGACTGCAGAGCCGCTTACACAAAACATACATAAACGCCAGCATTTTCGTAAGGAATTTGAGATTTTTTGTACGTTTTCTAAAAGAAAATATTGTTTCTCTTCACTAATTGATTGAACAAATTTTAAGGTTCAAATTTATAAAGCAGCTTTGGCGATAGAGCATTTTATACTAGGAATAAATTCCAATAATACACATTTTTACGAACTTCCAATTTACGAACATTCACGTTTTCCCGATCTAGTAATTAGTCCCTACCCTGATATCGTAAACACAAGGATAATTTTAATTCTCATATAGTAACTAAAGGGTCGAAAAATATCTTTTTTCAAACTTCCGATTCAAACAATTTTCTTTTGCATTTTTTATATTCGTTTTATTTTTTATGATCTGGTATTCTTTTCAATTTTTTATTTGATATCCTTTTAAATCTGTCTGGGGATTTGATGCGTGCAGGTAGTACAGGCATTGTGAGAACAGTTGTCAAAGATACATGGATATTAGATATTTTATGAGAAAGAGTTGTGGTGCCGAATTCGACTCCTGTCCTTCTCATATAATAACATAAGAAGAAGTAAAAGCTCTTCCACGCTTAATTTTTCTCTCCTCTACTCTCTAAACTCTTCTCTTCTCGTTAGAAGATAAAAAAGGTAACAAAACTCTTCTTACCTTTCCACGTGCACTAGAGCACAGGGGAACCACACTTTAAAAGTGAGTTCTATACTTTAAAAGTAGTTGGCTTCATATATATATAACCACACTTTAAAAGTATAGTTGGTTTCATTTAAATAGAACAAATATATTTATGAAGCTTCGTTTGTCGAGAAGGAATCTGAGCCGGCTCCGTTCAGGATTCGTCGCAGTTGAATTAACGAACGTATTTATCATTACAAACAAAAAAGAAAATTCTAAAAAACAAAAAATATTAAATAAAACAAAAATTTCAAATAAATAAATAACTCTCCACCATTGTAGAATCTCAAAAAGAAAAAAAAAGCAGTACCAGCTAAAATACAATGTTTCGAAAATATTGCAAAGAAGCAAAACAATCTAAATTGCTTTGATTGTTTAACTGTGGAATATGAGAAGAAAGAACGTTCGCGTTGATATGGTAATGTCATTACAGAGAAATCTAACTGGTGTGAAGCTGAATGTAAAAGATTTGAAAGAATTAGGGGGTTGGCTAGAAAAAATTTAAAACTAGATACTGTTTGAGTTTCAGAAAATTGTGTTGTGAAAAAGACATCAATGATATGAAAGTTTTTTAAGTATGAATCTTATTTTTCATTTGTATTTTATAATTCTTTTTAATAGTATGTTATTTATAAATAAAAAGTAGTTTTGTTTATAAAACAGATCTTAATAATTAAGTACGTTATTTTTCTATTTTACGAACTGTTTAATCGGTCCCTGTGAGATCGTAAAAACGAGTGCTCATGTGTTTCAAATTTTATTTTTTCTCAAATATTAACGTTTCTTAAGTCAGTAAATAAAATGCCAAAGTTTAATGTCTAAAAAATGTCAAATAAATTCTAATGATTTAGGTTAAATCTACATGATTACAAATTGTTTCAGCTTAGTATGATGGAAAATTTTCTAAGAAAAATTTCGTGTTAATTAAAAATCTTAAAAAAAAAGAAAGAAAGAAAAAAAATATTCTAGCAAAAAAAAAAAAAAGGAGGTTTAGGAAAATTAAACATCATTGCGTGCAATATCACATTGAAAGTTATGTCATTAAGCAAATTTCTCACCAATTAAACCAACACTCAAGGATATATAAAGTATAACCCAACTAAAATATAGTCAATAAAAGGCTGAATATAGTTTCTGAAAATTCCTTTTCCAAAAGTTATGTTCAGTTTATGTTGATTTTAAAGATACTTTTTCAGTAACTATCTAAAAACAGTAAAAATGAAGGAGTAACAATAAATAATGTTATAATGCTGGATGAGAATTACGATTTTTTTGTTAAGTTGCAACAATAGTTGAAACTCCACAATAAATTAAAAAATACAATTTTACTAAAAAATATAAATATAATTTTCTTTATAAGATAAGATTACATTTTTACTTTTTATGATTTTTCAAAATTATAATTTAGAAATATAAGTTATGTTAGACATTGCTTCATTTACAAATGGCACGTGTTTTTTAGCTAACTCATATACAAACATGATCTTAAAACTGCCATATTCGATAAAAGAAGATATTAATTACATTGATAGGGAGATAAATATGAAAAGATCATATTATCGCAATATCAGTGTAATAATATCATAAACAGAAAAATATATTTATGTTCTCAAAGAGGTTTGCATGCATACTAAATATTCTTATTTCTTCATCTTTCTATGTTTTGAGTGGCATTTCCCTTACATCATGAAAATCATACTAATT